>BJBW01007001.1:34700-83265 GCA_004320125.1 Scolopax mira | reverse complement strand
TGCCAGGACTGTTGGTAGATGATGGAAAGTGGCTCTGCAAGCACCTCTGTCAGCTCCCTCAGAACCACATAACCCCACTCTCACTGTGGGAGTGGGAGAACCACTCCCACTCTCAGTTAGAAATATGCAGTACAATATCCTCTTCAAGAGGGAGGAGAAATACAAGAAAAAGAAAGATGGACATTTCTTTAAAAGGAGGCCCTTTTAAAATTTTTCATTGTTTCTGAAAACAAAACATCTGAAAATTTGTGTTTATGTAACACAATTAAGTATTTTTAGCTTTTCTACATCTTAAAAATATGAAAATAAACTTCAACAGCAAAATTAGTAAAAAATTAAAAAATATATTACACCATCATGATGCAGATACCAATTAAATAGGGGGGAGGGGGGCAGGACACAAAGAAACTCCCACAGGTTGACAGAAACAAACACTCTGACTTACTTAGTTGCCCTAGTAATAGTTCAAAATACTAAACAGAGCTGGCTTTTTTTTTTTTCTCCCCCATGCTCCCCTACACACATAGTGGGTACCCAGGTACTCAAATTCAACGGCAAATCACTACTTAAGTAGAATGGAAAAAGTTCTTACCTCTCATTGCATGGTTGGAGCACTGTACATAAATGAGAATAGCAAAGCAGAAACTACACAGCTAAAACGTTGAGGAAATATTTTAACTTCTTGTAACATAATGTCTAGTGAAACAGGCTCAGTAATAACTTGTAACAAAATTTAACTAGCTTTTTTGATCATAAGTAGTGAGTTTCACTGCCATGAGCGAAACTTAAAAAAAGCAATGGTAAAACCACATTGTTTAGTAATATTTTTAATACCTATATGCAGATCTCGTTCCAACTTAACGGAGAGCTTTCAAAGTACACGGGTTCACTTGTGTAGTATTCAGTGTTATCTCAAGGCAGGTCACAGATAGAAAACCTCAATTTCAAAAAAAATCACCAAAATATCACTCTCACAACTGCTACATACAACTGGATGCTTCCACTGCAGAAAGAAGACCACCTTCTAGATTCAGACATAAAATCTGAATTACTAATATACTTCATTCAAAATGGAATTTTGCTTTGCATTGTTGTTACTACATATATCATCATCCAATAACATAATTGTAAAATGAGCTCTTGAATACAAAACATTCATTACCAGTGAATAACTACATCAGATTGTTTTTCCCAAACCCAACATATCCCAAGAATCCTGCCATATCCTGTATATCCAGAATAGAGAAATGACCAGAACAGAGAAGTGAATTTCTATCTATTTAGTATTACTTGCTGCTTCAGAACCTGTATAGTGAGACGCTACAAACATAACATCAAATGATATAATTTTTATTTGTGTGTCATTGAAGATGGATGAAACTAAGGACTGCAGGAGAATGGTAAAAAAGGACTTGTCAAAGCGTTCCCATTTGAAAACTCCTTTCTTCCAAGGAACTGGCCTCATGCAGAAGGTGGTTCTATTCATAGAATGGTGACAGATGGTGAACAGCACAGTGACTGTGCCTGAAGCGTAACATTGTACCATAACTTTCCCCATTCATTACAGTCTAGGAATAAAAGCAGGTTTGAGGTCTTGAAAAAAAACTGCTGAGAATACTGCCAAGTAATGTTGTATCATTCTTTGAAACGAAAAAGTCAGAATCTCTTGAGGATAAGAGGCAGGCTGGGGGGGCAGGTGTCTGATACAAACCCAAAACTTAGGAGGCAGTACAATTACCTTACTAACAGACAGCAAGAAGGTCAAAGTAAATGTTTTAATGGAACATTGATCAAATTACCACGGCAAATGCTGCTTCACAGCTCTATTCATACTTTCAAAAATCTTGAGTGACAGAGGAAGAATAATACAAGACTACACAATCTGAATAAAAAGGTATCTAATTTAAATAACACCAATTTTTATGCTACAGGCGAGTATTACGAAGCTCTAGTCTAAACTATTCAGTGCAGGCTGCTGAACATTCATGCAGACACCTGGATGAAGTCCAACAGCTTATGATTTAGATGAAACACAACCACAAAATCCTTGCCTATTTGTACACAGAAAGACATTAATTACAGTGAGAATAAAAGAAACAGCACAAACCAAACCATATTTAAGCACAAAGTAACTATGACACGTTTATTTTCAAGAGACACAAAGAACAGACAAAACAGATTTCTTTACCATATGATGGAGATTCTCGGCCATCCTCTCTATCGGTTTCTTTTTCTTTTTTTCTTCTGTGATGCCTGTGCCCACGATGCCTATGCCGTCGACGACCTTGCTTTCCAAATGGGACATGAACTCCAATATACACAGCTCTGTGGCCTGTTCAAGAAAGTTTAAAAGGAAACAATCAAAAAAACATCCTCCTGCCCCAAATTAGTGTCTTAGATAAAAAGACAAGGAGTTTGACAAAAAGAAATCCCAAAGCACTTGGCAAAACTACCTTTAGAGAACTAGTTTTGCAACTGAGTCGGTAATACAAGTAATACAGAAACGCGAGCTTGATCTGTAACACTTAAAAAAGCTAATTAATAAACACCAGGACAGGGCAGAGAAATTACAAGATACTCCTCTTGTTTGCAGGGATTTATATCAGGATAACCGTTACAATGGCATGAAGTAATATCCTAGTTCAGTTTATGAACTTCATTGAGAAATTGCCTATTGTTTAAGAGTCTGCAAGGAGTTTTCTCTGCTTGAATAAACTGCCAATACTTCTTCAAGCAGCATTTGACACTGATGACTGAAACTGCTATGCAAGTGTACCATTAATTTAGTGTCATTTCAGGAGTGTAAAAGGAACTCGCATTGGAAATTTACACCAAAACATCAAATAACTTACAGAGAAGGCCAGGGATTGGTTGGGTTTTTTTTAATATTCTAGAATTTTTTAATAAATTTAGGTAGTACATCCTCAAATTAATACATACTGCTCTTTAAAACATGTAGTGTCAACACCTTTTGTTGACACACCAAAGTGTTTTTCCTTTAATCTTTCACAATAAGGCAATACTAGCACCAACAACTTTGCAAAAGAAATCAATCAGCAGACTGCTGTGAACATTTTAGTAACATTCTCCTGTAGCATATACAATAACCTCTTCCATTCCTTTTTAAACAAACAATCTCAGGAAGAGACACATTAACTAGAAGCCTGGAGGTTAACACTAGATACATTGTTTCATAGTGTAGAAGAGTTATTACAGAAGACTGATATGAACAAAAGGAAAAGGAAGTGGTTTTCCAGCTCTTAGAGAGATGCAAATTCAGCAGAATTATAGAAGACAAGCAAGCCCTAGGAGGTGTGACTGCACATATACATGCACATACATACAACACACTAGAACAAGGATATTGAAAAATTCTGGTGATTCAGAGCTGTAAAGAGAAAAAGTTGTAGCATGTCAAACTTCTTTTCCAAGAAAAGAATGTCTAAGCCACAAAAAATACACAAAACTTTTATAAAGCAGTATACATGAGTAAAAAGACTAAGCAAAAATCAGTAATAATGCATGAGTAAATTCAACATTTAATTAATTTGGTTAAGATGCCTATTCAAATTATAAAACCCGATTCTTGACAGACTTCCAACATTAGTTTTAATTACAGTTGACCAATTGGCACTATGACCAAATCTGAAATTAAGAATATTAAAAGCTATTTGTTTCCCTGTAAGAGTGGAAAACAGATTAATTTGTTGAAGCATTCATCAGTCCTATTTATAGAGAGACTTTTCTTTTGTGAGCTTCTTCCAACAAGAACACTCAGCCCCTGCCAGGCAGCCTGCACAATGCAATTCCCAGAGAAATTAATGCAAATGTGACACTTAAACACAAATCAATGCACTTGATACAGAATACGATTAGGTACCATGAACAATGGTCATGCCATTGATACCATGAGGATACCATAATCTTATATATAGCAAAAAGTACTAGGTTCAAAACCATTTGCATTATTTGCCATACCACACTCAAAACTGCCTGGTGCAAGCGAGCGACCCACCACTCACTGCAAATGCTGTTATCACCCCTACTATGATTTTTGCTCTATTTTACATATTCAATTAGCAAATATTAAACTGTAGTTAAACATTTTTATTCATTGTCAAAGTGCTTGATTTTTTTTTGCAGGAACTACTTTTTCTTACAAGAAACTCAAACATATTTCCAGTAATAAGAGTATTTTACACTAACCAGCTTGTTTTAATATTCTTAATAAGACTGCATTAAGCATGTGCTTTGCACAAAAAAAAAACAACTCACAAGTGATTACTTTCTAGAAAATTTCAGGAATCTGAAGTTGTTCAAGATTTTACTTCCTGAGAAATCAGAGGAACTTCCATATTTTGGTCTCATGCTGTTCCCATGAATTAAGACAAAAATCCCACATTGCCTTCTGTACAAAAGAACAAACAAAAATCCCATACTTTTTTTCCCCCAAGAGCCTCCACCTTAAACCATTCACCCTGGTACTGCAAAAATTAGCACTGTGATCTACTGCATAGTGAAATCAAAGACCACATTGATGCATGGAGGAGAGGTAGAACAAGGAAACGAGAAGTCTGTCTCCTATTAAAAAACTGGACTCTGACTGAATTATAATTTTTTTTCAATAGAAAAAGCTTGAAGGAGAGCAGATGCGTTGCAAGGGAACAAGTAAAAGCTAGGGACAACTGAACTGAAACAAGCAACAAACCAAAGGTGTTATTAAACAACTTGCAACCACAGCAAATTGTTTTCCTACAATTTCCTACAATCCTACCTACAAAATGCACTGATCTTTCAGCTATCATACATCCAGGTGCCTCAGAGCTTCCTCAAGGCACACCCGAGCAGGCACTGCCAACTTAGTTCTCAACCTGAGCAGCCAGCCCACAACCTACTGTGTTACTTTCTACTCCACAGGGGAGCTTTAAAGAAAGCGCCTTCTCACTACCCTAAGAGGTTAGGGTACCGGAGGGGAAGAGGCTAGCAATGGGTATCCTACCCTTAAGCCCACATTGCCTAGAAGAAACTATTGTGTAAATGGCTATCTCCTCACGTAGACACTGTTGTGCAGGCAAATGTCAAACAAGAATACCTTCCCCATATCACTTCTGGATATGCAAAGTGATCAGTCTGCTACACCTGCAACTTTACTTTGGGATTAGCGTGAAATGCTGATGAGCAAGATGATTTTCAGCTATTAAGCAAAATGCTTCACAATCCAATGTAATTCTATTAGAATAATTTCAAGAACAATGTTGAAGAAAAGCCTCTGAATTTTTGTTTTGTTTTCTTTTCTTTTCTGGAGCAAGCATAAGGAGTGGCAATACAAGAGACTAAGCAAGAAAAGTTTGGCTACTGCAAACAGCATCTTGTGAGTGCACCAGACTATTCCTTAAGAAAGCGATGCTTTTTTTGGTATCACAGACTTTAATAAACATCTCCACTACTACATAGGAAATCCAGAAGTACTGCTCTTGAGTATACTACCACGATTCCAAAAAACATGTTGCAGGTGTATTCAAATCCAAAAGGCAGGACAAAAACGCATAATAAAATTTGGACAAACTTAACTTAAATTCTTACTCCACAAAGCAAAGCACCGAGAAGCCCTCTAGAAACAGAGAGAGTTGTATTGAGTAGATCAGTGTTCCCTTAAGTTTCATTATTCAGACAAGGTAATTAATGTTTGCAGATGGCCAGAGAAATATTTATTTACAAACAATTTATAAGGAAAAACACCGGATTTTTTTTTTCCTTCACTCTCAAGTGAATCAGGCAAAGTGTAATCAGGCAAAACAACTTTGTTCCCTTCACCCTGGCCAAAAAAAGACAGAAAGGCAAGTAATATAAAAGCAATGGAGAAAAAGTTAATTCTAAAAAGGTCTGAATTCTTATTACTAGGATCAGTGTTATTTCTAAAGGAAGCTCAACCTTTTACCTGAATACTGTTTTTAAAAGCTTGAAAGGTCCAATTATGTGACCTTCAAAACTTTATTTACACAAACATCTGTACTACAGCACCACTCTCAAGCAAAGCTTGTTATAGAATTACTTTAAACCAATAATCAATAATTAGTAGACTGCCTGATCCTAAATTTAGTAATACAAAGCTCAAGAGATAATTGTTCATTTTAATCTAACATGACTTTATCCAAGCTTAGCTGTTCAAATCCACCAAGAGTATTTACTACTTAAGGTCCTTATCAGTATGAAACAAATTTAGAAGCTTGCTACATGTCTCCATCACATGATTGGTCTTACTCCAAAAGTCAGTTTATACCAAATCCTATGAAATTGACAGAATAGAAAATGCCCTGTTTAGAGTTCCCTGGTTTCTCCCCAAAGCCCTTAAGAAAATGGTAATAGAAGATTTCTAAAGGCTGAGAGAGATCAAAAACATGTATCCTAAAATGCTCTAATGTGGCAACTCTGTAAGTACAATTCCACACAGAACTTCCTTTTTTCTAACCATCACTTTGTTAGCTACATGCCCTTTAAGCTTCATATAAAGAAGGACATTCTTTCCCATGTTAACAAGCAAAAGCAAAGAAAAATATCTGTGTGAATTCTGAAATCCTCTTACTTAGAAATTTAAACTGCAGAGATCATACATTAATTAATTGCAGCTCTAAGGGACATCTGGAGGTGGGCTATCTAGGCTATCCTCAAAGTGCAGCCAACTTCAAAGCTGAAGTAATCTTTTTATCATGTTGGTCAGGATGATGACCAGCCATGCATTGAGTATCTGTAAGGATAGATACTCTACAGCCTCTCCGGGCAACCTATTCCAACATGTAACAACATACTGCATGAAAAAAATTCCTAATATCCAATCAGCACTTCCAATACTGCATCTTGTGATGAGAGTCGGGTGCTATTCTCCCAACAGTCTGATGAAGACAAGAACTTCATCACAAGAATTACTATTTTTACAAAAAATATTCAAGTAATAATCTGAAGATTATTATCAGAAACCTTTATTTAATCAAATAATCTACCTTGTCCCAGCACAGAGCTTTCCAGTGTGGAAAACTTGGAGAATCTGCAGGAAAGATCCTAATCTGTTCCTTAAGACCATAAAACTAGGTAGGGGGAAAGCAGCTGTTCGATGTCTTCTAATTTACATTCCCAAACACATTACCCTAGTAGGAAGCATTTGAAATCGATCATCATCTCATGCCCTGACATTAATTCATCTTACATCACAGAAAGTACTCGTATGCACAGAAATAAGCTCAATGCAATTTATTAGCACAACTTCTCTGTCCTCTGCCACAGGTCTTTTTCCTATTTTATGCTTCTACCTTTGGAGCATAGTATTAGGTGGATGGAAGAAGTAAAAAGTGAAAGCAAGAAAGTCTTTTCATGCCTCAAAAAACTTCACAGCCCAAGGTCTTCTCCAAATATTCTCTACTCTTGTAAAAATTAAGAAGTATAATTCCTTATTTACACACACCACCCTTTTGTTTAAAGTTATTTGTAATGAACAATATGGAAATTCACTCAATAATCCACTGAATTCTGCTACCATGCTAATTCTCTAATTTTCTAACTAAAACTAATGCTGCATTTCTGAAGTATGCAATTAAATGTACAATTTAATATTGACAGTGAAGTTCTTAGTGCGAGACGTAAACTAAGTATTTAAAAATAAACCGTAGTATTTTAGCTTATTTTATGAACTTCTCTCACGTGAAATGTGCTCAAGAAAGTAAAATTTTCAAAGGAATCAATGTGGTAAAAGCAAACATAAAATATTTTAACACAATATTGCTCTTCCATGCAAGAATTCTCTATTTAAAAAGCCCTATTATTATGAAGGATTCCTTTTCTTTGATTTGTTAAAGAAATTATTTGACAGAAATTGTTTCTTACTTTCAGAATAAAACATATGAAATAAAGTTTTCTGTATAAAGGAGTAAAGAAAATTCTTTCACAGGGAAGTTACATGCTGTAGCTGGAGCCCAAAGGTACTCCACATACCTTTTTAGAATCTGTTAAGCCTCCTGGGCTCTATTCTGAAATCTTCTGTTGCTCCTAGTAATTACATATATGTGAAAATATGCTCTTTTTACTAAAATACTGGGGACAGATAAAATTGAGAAGTGTAGTCCCAACCCTTGTATGCGTAACAGACAGTAAAGCAGCTCAATAGGAGCATTTTCCCACTACACAATGGAAGAGAGCATCATATCACACTGACTGGCAGAAGCTGTCAATCTCATTACACACAGAAGTGAGTTTTTTTTCTGACATAAAACCCAACATGAGTTGGTAGTGGCAGTCATAAGAAAAAATGCACCGAATACTTCTGCCTGACAGAGTCAGCAACATTCAAGAAGGCATTATTGGTAATTACACTAGACATGCCAGTAGTAACAGTAACTGGACAAGCTTTGTGCCAGCTGACAGAGCTACACAGGGATTTTAACACATTTGCCCACCCCAAGTCTTTGTGGTCCGCTGCCAGCACATATCTTCCTCATCTGGGAAAGGAGCCAGCACTGGGTACCTGTGGGAGGGGGACTAGCTGTCCTTGCATTGTACATCCACATCAGACCACAGTTAGACCCCACACTTTGTTTGAGCTGAAGATATTTGGTCCAGTCTGTCTCTGCAGCAGAGCTCAGGAAAAAAGATACACACCTGAGATAATCTGGAGGAGTTGTTTCTGTTGGAGGGGAGAAAACCTAGAAACATCCATCAATCCCATTAAGATGGAAGATCGACCCTTTGTCCACTACTGAAGAAACCAGAGTTTACAGCCCTTTACTGATGCATACCCTGCAAGAATACAAGGCTTCCACATTCATATCGCTGTGCATATCACATACCACTATCGCGTCATATATCAAGTATTTCAGAAGAAGCATTTGCAAGAAGGTTCTCCCACTTCATCAATGGGTCACAAATACATTTTAATTACAAATTTGATCCCTCTCTCTTACAACTGCTGCGTGCATCTTTAAATGGATCAGTCTGCCCCCAAATGCATCTATTTCCTGATATTTTAAGATATGAAAAATATTAAGAGAGGGAATCTTGCCTCATGTAACAGTTACCCTTTCTGAGAAAAACTGAAAAACTTTCACAGGTTCTTTTTAAAATAAAAAAATGTTCAGAAAAAAAAGCTTCACACTTTAAAAGTTTTAACTGCTGTGAAACTTTAGCTTTCAGTGCACTGCAAACAGAGAAGTCATCCACTCAGGAAATCTCAGGGCATCCATCAGTTTTTGAGCAACTGATTTTAAAGAGATTAAAAATAGTAAGATAAATGTTATGAGAAACCATCAAGAAACAAGAGGCTGCAGAATCGTGTAGTCAGCTATTTCTTCTGCCTCATCTCAAGTTCACTGAAAGGTTTAAGTTTCATTTAGTGCTGTCTGGTAAAAAAGTTTTATGGCTGCAGTACTTGAATAATAACTTGACATATGTTTCAGAATATAAAACTGCAGTTAGTTACCTTTTTATAAAATTTCTGACGCAGCCAGAACAGAAACATTACATAATGTTCTCTTGGATTAAAAGTTTGAAAATAAAAATTGTTAGGACACAGTTTATATCATGAACTTTTAAAAAACAACTCCATCTTAGTCTATTTTACCTAAAATATTTATTTTACATCTTTATGTAAAAGACATTTGTTTTGAATCACATCCATTTAAAACCAACCCTGTTTTCAGAAGAAATGCTAAAATTAGCATGTACGTTACCCAAAATGGATTTTAAAGATTTAAGTATAAGCAAAGTTGTTGCCTTCTACAGATGTTCTCATGAACTCATTCAAGTTTAAATGCTGATTTATTTTAAATAAACATTACAGAGGGTAGACATTGTGATTGAACAGTTTTGTTTGGTTTGGAGGGTGAATATTAGATAATCTGGACTTACTCATTAGAAATTTTAACAAATCAAGGGCAGCATATTCAGCATTGTCTTCTACCTCCACAGAAAATGCAGCTGCATAAAGAAAAACACTTTGCTGCATCATCTCCTTGATAGATTATTTTCATTAAGGTTCAGTATTTACATAAAGGTCTTCTACTGAAATTGGCTACATATTCCCTACGAGGGAAGTGAAGCTAAAATTATTTTTATGATTCCCTACACATGTATTCCAATTCCCACACAGAGATCACTTAAATTACTGAAGTCTACACTTCCTTTAAAGCAATACCTAGCTCATAATATTAAATAGATCAAAGTCATTAAAAGCTGAGAATGTTTTCCTTAAAGCAAAATAGAATATCATACAGATTTAACATTTTAACATTTTTAACATCTTTTAAACAAAAATAAAATCAAAATAGTAATACTATTGTTATTCTAATGAATGACTTACAATATATGCAAAAATATTTACTTAGTTTCAGTATGAATAATACTATACAGTCCTAACTCAGTCAGCAAGATTGTAAAGTTAGATAACGTCTTCTTTAGCAAGATAAAACATCCTGTCAACAGCCATTAATCAACAGCGGCAGGCAGAAGGGCTCCTTAGCTGTTGAGACCATTCCACAAATAAGAAATTAACAAGTGTCTCAAGGACACTCATTGACAAGATCTGTTTGTAGAATACCTAGTAATTTGCCTCAAAGATGAGGTATCAAAACTGCCAGTTTGTTTTTTTCTTTGATGTTTATAAAATTGTTATCTAGCTAAAGAACATAAAATTTTGGGTGCAATAGGATATACTTCTTTTTATACTCAGCTCATTAGGCTACCATCCAGAAGTCTCAACGTAAAAAAAAAAAAAAAAAAAAACACACACCACCACACAGTCTCTTGTCCTAAATAACTTCTATTAAGCTTCACTTGCCAGGAGTTTACAGTCTTTCTAGTAATTTAGTAATAATTTAACACACAAGTAAAAATTGCAGTATTTATAGTAATTTATAAGTACTGTGTTCGTCAGAATCAGAATCAACTTCCAAAAAGAATGTTCTAGAAGCTAGAAATAACCCTCTACCTTCACAATCAACACTGCATCAATGCCAAAAACTGTGTCTAGTCACTTTGGGTGCCATATTGGGTTTTATATCTACACAATTAGGTTGCCAACCTTCCCTCTCCAAAGGCAGTCTGAAAACAGTTTTGATAGCATTTGTTAAGGACTTACCTTTGTGATGAACACCACAAATAATAAAATAAGTTGAAGACAATTATTCTCTCTACACAGAAATCTGAATATCACATAAATAAATGGGACAATAAGTCCCGAGGAAAATGCCCATAGAATGTATAGTATAGGATATTCACATTTAGTTATGTATTATAACTAAATTTTCAACATATAGGTTGAAGGTATAGCAATGCAGCTTAAATCAAAAAAATTCACTTAAACAAAATTGCACTAAAAATCATATTAGGAAAACATCCTCTATTTTTGTGACTTAAAGAGAAGCACTGGGCAGAGATAACATTTATTTCTGAATTATAAGGACAAAATAATTTATCCTGCACCAGTTACTAGCACAACTGATGCAAATGAACATTTTGTTGATGTTGCCTATGACTCAGAGCAAGTCTCATATACCTGACTAGCTGTACGGTAGTCAGGTATGTTTTTGTTTGCTCTCAGTTCAACTCAAAATAAAGAGCAGGCAAAATCTTTTCAATGCAGGGGTATCACTAGAGAGGATGCATGAAAGGTGGTCCACAAGAATCATTGATGACCATCCTAAATTATTTTCCACATTTTTCTATCTTTTTGACCACGTAAAAAGATACGACTTCATGAGAAATAGCATTTCAAAATTCTTTTTTATGTTAAACACAGTTATTTTCTAGACCACTAAGGGGCCTCTTAAAGGTTCAAGCAATCATTCTGTAGTTTAAGAACCATAATAAACCTGTTCTATACTGCCTAAATTAGTACAGCCTACTACTGAACATAAAAACGTAAATACCAAGCACAATTCTCAAAAGCCAGCAGCTACAATGACCTGCTGTATTATTTGTGTTATCTGCTCCTGTAAAACTCATTTTCTTAAAGGATATTGCAGGAACTATTCATAGGGTTTTGAACAGCTGCAATTTAGATGCATCTAAGAGCAGAATAATAGTAAACCTGCCACCTGAAAATCTTAGCAGTACAAGTTGCCATATAAGCTCTTTTAGTTCTCCAAAGTCCTTTCATAATAATGAAATAATTTCTAACCACTCATAACACATTAAACTGTGAACACTTGTAGAGCAGGTTTTCCACTTGGATATACAATATTCAGTTCTAGAGAGGAAAATACGCAAGATTATTTAACTACCTGTCCTTATCAACTAAGATTAACTGAAAAGCACAGATGTTTTCTTAAGAGAAAAATAAGGCTCTAAAGCATGAAAGTATCAGAAATAATATGCTCACTTGAAATGTAAACACTACTTACACCTGCCACAGGATACTGTGAGAGAAGAGTAACTATTAAATCATCTTCACTCTTGAAAGCTGCTTCTCGAATTTATGGCACAGAAAACTAGTCTACTGAGACACACACTCTTGACCTCAGGTTGTTTCTGGAACAAGACTTCTGTTGTGCATAAACTCCTTGTCTTTGCTATGCCTGTAACTGGTCTGCTAAGAATAACAGAATATATCCCTTGTCCCTTAAACTGTATCTAGTAAATGTATCCTCAAATCAAGGTGGAAAACAATATACACAGTTAAAAACATGGGTCCTGGTAATATCAAGCTAAATGTATTAAACTCAGGTTTAAGAAAACTTTCCTTAAACATGGTTCTTAAGAGAAAAAGCCTTTTACAAGTCAGCATGAAATACCCCCGCTATTCTTGCCTTGCTTCACCTCCTGCCTTACTTTGTTATTACTCTTGTTCATTGCAGCTCAAAGAGTCTGGCATCAAGTTAAGAACATTAGGTGCTCTTAAAAAATGTTATTTTAAGATGTTATTCCCCTTTCTAGCTCTTTTGTAAACTGACATTTGTTATTTCAAAGTACAGCCTTAGATCTTCAGTAAAGAGCAGTACCTTTATTTAGTACACACATAGTCTGCCCATAATTGAAGTTTACCACTCTACCCATTTCTTTTACAGGAAGAGTGTTATGAAAAAAGGTTAGCCTTTGCCTAACCTTTCTAACCTAAACACTGTCACTCCAGATACGTACCACACCTTCCCAGCCACCATAAATAGCATGCGGAGCTTGGGAAGGTCTAACTCCAAGATATATTTTCCCCTTTAGCACCTGGCCCTCTTGCCATTAATATTTCATCACAGAATTTCCAGAAAATAAAACTATCCAATACTGACAACACCAGGAAATAGTTTAGTGTTAGTAGCAAAATTATGCCTTCTGCAGCATCAAACCAAACATGGGTTTGTACAGGCTTTAGTTAAATATCACCTGCCTGTGCAGGCTTTAAAAGGTTTGGTGCTTCACATCACAGCTGAACAGAATTTATTGATTGCTGCCTCTCCTTGAAAATGAATCAACAACACTTCTGGAAAGGCTCCAAATTCCTAGAACTTCTTTTCAAGTCACCAGGAAAACAAGCTGGAAGACTGGATGAAACAGCTTCAGGTCTTAATATACTTACAATACCTAATGCTTGACTAAACATCTTCCTAAGCCTCCAAGAATACATTTCCAACTCAGAAAATAATACTATCCATCCAGACATTTTGTACTGCTTGCAGCCAACAATTAATTTTCTCCCCTTGTATGAATTTTAACAACAGAATTAAAAACAAACCCCCATAATCCTATACACATCCGCTAATCATAACAGCTTATAAATCATTATTTCATAAACAGAGCTATAAGTCCATTTAAATTTATCCTCTAAAACAACCAGAGTCTAAAGAATTTCTTTTGGTCAATCTCAGAGAGGATAACTATGTGAGTCAACTGTACTTGCGTACCTTCCTCTTTTGTACAGGAACAACAAAAAAAAAACCTTCTTTTTCTTACTTGGGAACAGTTTCCACTGAGAAAAGTCAGAACACATCCAGTCCTTCCCTCTCCCCAGTCTAACCTTAAAAAAAAGGACCAATTTTCTTACAAGATACAACAAAATATATGTAATCGCCCAAAATAATTCCTAAATATGTGTGAAAGTATGTGCCTATATGAAGCTTCAGATATGTGATAATCCTACCAGAATACATGTTCTTGTCAGGTACTTTTTATTAGTTTGTTTAATCTCTGTATATCCATCCCTCTCTTGCATTGAGACACTTATACTGGGTGACTTGGCTGCAAGGCTCAGAATAAGGTGAGGACAGCGATGTCTCCTCATCTCCTCCTTTCATCACCTGTTATGTTGACTCATGGTCATGAAACAGAAGCCTTAGTTTCACCTTTAATTTATTCTTTGGCTGTGGGTAAGACAGGGGTATTTTCCGCAGTCAGCAATACAAGTGCTTAAATTGCCTCAAGCAGCCTGAAGCCCCCGCCTTCCCACCCAGTACCTTGTGTAACTACAGCATTGTACCCACTGAAGCACTCCCCTGGACGTGCTACAGAAGAGATGGGGTAAGTGAGCTCTCTGCACATTCCCGTATCATTCTTGGTGGTTGAGGCATTACAGCTGTCCCTGCTGCTGAACGCCTGCTTCCCCTTAACCCCTGACTCCCTCCAAAACACACATGTTTTTCTGGGTCACCTCACAGAAAAAAAACAAGAGAAGGAAATGAAGGACGACACAGCTTAACTACAGAAATAGACGAGGCAGTGGTTTCATCACAAGCTCAGCCCCATCTAAATTGATGGTGTTGCAGCCTCCACCACTGCACCCCTCAGCCTCATGCTCACACTACCCTCCTCTGCTCAAGCACTGGCATCCATCTGTGTGGCAAGAGGGTTTCGGGTGCTCAACTGCTGAGATCTTTCTTATTATTTTCCTTTGTCAGGACTGTTACACTTTCTGAGGGCTTAACATACTTAACCAGGCTTATGGTTTGGTCAGACAAACAAAAGCGTCAGTACAAGACAGAAAGCAGGAACAGCCTGAAGGGAGCAGAGCAAGAGTGTGTATGGCTGCAGCAGCAACAAACCATTTTAATCACTTATCTCTTGTCAGACCACAGTATAAGAAAATGGGACAGTAACCTAGATCATCTTTCTCAGCAAGAAACTGCTGCTATAATGGCAATAGTCAGTACTGTCAGGAAGTACTGCTTAGTGAATCTACTAATAGTCTCCTGGCATTTTGCAAATGCTCATCAAGCTTCAGATCATTCTATGTGAAAGGTGAACAAACAAGATTTTAAACACTGGATCTTCCTAGCTTTCTCCTCTGGTTTCACTAAACAGCATCCATGAAATCTTCTTTTTAATCTATTTCAAGTCAGTAAGAAATTGTATCTTAAATGAAATATCTGATTTTCCATTTTGCTATGCAAAACTAACTCAATGCCATTTTTATTGCTAAATGCAGGATCCCAAGTCAAATAATGAAGACCAACAGGATTCCATAATGCTTTAAATGGCTGCAGATTGCATAACATACAGTTTACCATGGTAAGAAGACCTGTTACCTGTTCCAACTCCCAGTATTTAAAGTGCATGACCACACTCACAATGATACTTGAATTTCAGAAAACAAAACATGTCCCTCATGGCCCTTGTTCAATGAGTTTTGATACTGCAGAATGTGACATCATTCACACTGGGATATTACTTACCAACAGCAATCAATTTTTCAAACCTACAGTCTCAGACGTAAGCTTTCTTTGGAAAGCTTCATAAGTTGGCTTTTTTCTTTTAATATATTTTCATTGACAGATTTGAATAACAGTGAGCATTTATTAGTGTGCACAGAGAGAAAAAAAAAAAACAGCGATCATCTGCCATTCACTAGTTTTATTCCTAGAATTCCGTGGTGCCATAAAATTCTCATTCCTTTTAGCGATACTGGTTGCACTTGAAGGAAAATAGAACTTTAATCCTGAGCCAAAAAATGCACGTTAAGCAAACAGAAAACCACCACAAACTTACTCTCTAGTTCTTCTTTCTCAAAGTTTGTGTTGATAGTAGAGCTGATTTTACCCATATCCACAACGGCTTCTTCATCATGACCCTAAAGAAACAAGACACAAGTTTAACTACATAGAACTAATCTTTTCTAAATCCCTATATATATTCTGCAGTTCTGAAGCTGTTTGTTGAAGTTTTCTGAAATGACACATTTTCACCTCTTGGAAACTGAGACAGAAAACTGAAAGTCTACCCATCCAATTCTTCAAGAATATATTACCCCGTATCGAAGGAAAAATCATAAATCAACAGACAGGCTAAACATCATGCAATTTCCATTTGCGATGTTCTCAATTTCATCGTATCAAAGATCAGAACACGCATTTCAGGCGTGCAATATTCTTTAGTTTTACATTCAACAGCAATGAATCTACTTCAACAAAATGACTGGAAATTTTATAGACAGTTACATAAGGTAATATTCAGAGATCTTGAACTCATTTGCGTAGGGGACAATTTCTATGTGAGATTTTCCAGGACAAATAAGAAGCTTTTGTGAACCAAAGGTTATACAAATGGTTTAAACTACGCAACTTGGGGGTCTCTCCTAATAACTGTTTTGGAAAAAACAAACATAACTGTTTAACTCGGGTTTCAACAGACAGCTTGTTAGACACACCCCTATCTAATTCACATTTTTTATGCACTAAGTTAGAAAACAGCAGGTGCGTGCTGATCTGTTCCAGATTTCATTACTACTGAAATCATACTACTCATAATGCAAAAGCACAGTATCTGAAACAGAGGCTCAAGAATAAGGCTTATCTCTGAACATGTCCTCTAATCACATTTAACACATCACTGAAGCAGAATTTTAAACACTGTCTTTTGCTCAGTCTTGACAAAAATAAACCTTAAAATAGCTGAACAGTAAAAATCTAATAATCTCATCTCAGACTAGACATCAAAACAACATTAAAGTTGACTTTCTCCAAATGTTTGCATTCCTTAGAATACAGTACATTTTTAACATCTTCCAGGAGGCTGTAATTTGTGAGAACTGGTTCTCCAAAAGAACTACTGCCTACCCCAAGGGCTTTGCTTTACATCTATGTATAACGGCAGGCTAACTGCTAAAGAATACTGTCCCTGCTCTTTCTGCTCTCTTGGGCACAGAATTTTTTCCTTTAACCAGATCTATTGATCATGAAGTCAGATACAAAGAGCTGAAGCAATGGTGTGGGGATTTTTTGTCATCTTAAACAACTTAATTAGTCTGCCATTGGATCAGTTCACCAAATTGACTTTTCTTGTGTCCATATAACAGCCAGATCCACCACAAATAAACGTTTGATCACTGTTTCTGGCAGCAGCCCACCAGTGCATTTACATCAATCAACACAGGATATGTGATAATGGTTTCATGATGGAAAAATGGAAACCTAAATCAGGACTCTTACAGGGACTGGGAATCCTAACAGCATTGACTTTCATCTAAACTTTCATCTTAGAATTATTCAATAGTGAAATGCCTTATATATAAAAGAGGCTTATCATCTCAAGGGGAGGTGACAAAGATGAAAAGCAACATACCTATGTAACAGCTACAACCTAAAACATACTGTACAAACACCCACCAAAAAAACTGAACACATAACTCCTTAGTCTTAATAAAATACATATTTACTATAGTGTATTGTGTGCACATACTTAAAAAAAATCCAAATCTTTGACTATTGAGGAAAGATGATTAAAGAATATGAGGATGACAAATGGCACATACAGGAAAAAAAAAATTCAGATGAAGTTTAAAAAAAAAAGTTAAAAGCAGTTAGACCACATTAAAAAAAAAAAGGCAGCTAGCACTATGTAAATAAACAAGATACAAAAGGCAAGAGTGTCACACAGCAGAATTAACCCCTGAAAACTAAATAAAGGTCGATTCTGAGCTTTGTCCTTAAGAACGAGGTTTTCAGGAAAGGTGTTAACACAGTAACATAACTTTATCTCTACTGCTGCCTTGCAGAAGCAGAGTATTCCACGCATATTAGAAAAATCAGATCTCCTGAATGCTCCAGACAGCTACAATTAAAAAAAAAAAAAGAAAAAAAATCACACGACTAGTCCAAAGTCATATCTGATGGGCAAATCTGTGAAAATGTTACAAGGATCTATTAATAAAGAAGTGGCAGAAATTTAGAAAGTGTTATGGTGATAAGATGGGGAGGGTAAGGAGGGAAGAAGTAGTGCACTCCTGTACCCTACTACCTATCCTACCCTGCCAAACATACTTACTTTCCAATTTACCTAAGTGACACAGAAATAGAAAGTTACAGGACTGTAGTACACTCCGTTTCACTGAAGCAGATATATACGCAAATCCTGCATGTTACCAGAAAACAATAGAGATGGAAATAGATGAAGTATTACAAATCCTCTAAATTATCTTAAATGACTTATAAGAGAGGAAAATCCCTAATATTAGGAAAACTGCCATTGAAATCTCTTCAATTAGCTTCACGATTACAGCCACAGACTGCTAAAATATCCTCTGCCTAACTTCCCCCCTACAACCCACACCCAAGAGTCCCTTTATGACTGTTGGAAGCTTGCCAAACACAGGTTTTGAGCAATAAAGGAAGACAATCTTTTTCTCCAGGTTATACAAACTATTGCATACTGGAAGAAAGTTACATACATACACATCACGGAAAATATATGTGCAAGAAAAAAAATGTTATCTCCCAACAACATTTTGAAACTGTACTTGCTATATGATTTATACCATATATTATTAATATTTATCACTCTTTACTATATTAAAAGGTACTTTGCCAACCTTATACATACATAAGCAGCCTTGAAAACCACATCATGTGAAAGTAACATGTCTTCTGAGATTAGATTACAGAAAGGCATGCATGCCCTTGCAAACCATTCTATCACTATTTCCAAGTACTCAACTTATGCAAAGACTCTTCCAAGAATAAACCATTAGCAGCCACAAATATCATACATGAAAAAAGCATATCATTTACAGCCTTTGTTTAGGAAAAAACCACACAAAGCATCATTTTAACATAACAATTTGTGATGCCAATAGCAAATCCTGCTGTAGGACACTTTTGCCTTCGGTCAGGTAAAAGAACGCAAAATATTCAAATACGCTATAGAAATAATTCCAAACTACAGCCTTTTCCTTACCAAAAATAAGGTCTGTAGGGCATAGGTTTCCAATAATTATAGAAGATTTACCATGTCACTTTAAGGCACAAAAGTAAGAAAACTGTTTAATTGCTGAATCAAAATGCATTTCCTTTCTAGTTATCTCTTTTCCTTTCTGAATGTTTTTACATATATAAACAAAGAGAGCTGGGATGGTTTAAAAACTCATCAACCTCCTTTTTTAGACACAGAGAATAACCTCATCTTAGAGCAAGCACTCCTCTGCAGTTTATCATCCATTTCATGTGAAGCTTCATGTACAATATTCCCACAAATTCCCCAAAAAACAGCTGATAAAAGACAAGCCCAAGTAACATTTAAGTCTAACTTGGAGTGTATGTAACTTCTCTTTTCAGTCAAGTGAAAGAACAATTGAGAAGGGAAGAAACACAAGTAGCAACCAAGGTGGCCCAGGGAGAGATTAAGCCTTCACCTTTGGTTTACTTTTTCACAAGGAGATGGTCATTTATAAAAACAGAACAAATCCAGATCATTTCCAAGGAAAAAGAGAAAAAAAATAAAAAGACCCACAAAATTCTAGCACACTGTATTAAAATGCACTAAGCACACTTCTTCCTAACACAAACATACTGCACAACCAACCTTCCAGTAAAACCTTCATATTCAGCTAGAGATGTCTATATACACTACAACATCTTCTCAGCTTTCCCACTTTCCCCAGCATGAAAATAAAATCCCTTTTCAACTGTTGCAGACCAGACAAGACTTTCAAATACTCTTGCCCTACCAGAATCCCAATAGTATTCCTCTTGCCACCTCTGATTTTCAAATGCCTTTCCTCAGTCCAGGAATAAAGTGGGATTCTCCTTTCATTGCTGACAAGTCAGTATCCAGAAACTGTTTAAACTTTATTTACCTTCTCAAACATTTGTATTCATTTAGGGCGGTACACGTTTCATATCTAGAATAGTAATGCTACAGGTTTTTTTAAAGTAGTATTTTAAAAAAGTCAATCCTAAATTGCATGAATAATTAAGGAAAGCACGGAAGTTTGCAAGAATTGTCAACCTCCAGCAGCATGTGTTAGTTACCATCTAGTGAACTACCATGAATATGACGCACAGAATATTACATCTAAAGGAAACTTTCCACTGTCATCTGTACAAGCTTTTCTCACCATTCGACTTGCCTAACCTTATGCAGTCACGTAGACATGACAGACTTAAGATGGGCACACTGCCAAAGCGTATTACTGAGTAACCACTTCCAAGAGACACAACTTGCTAGCAACACATTTTTAAGGTACTTGAAATGTAGTTGTATCAATTCACCCTAGTAACAGACAGTGATCATACAAACAGCTGATACAGTTAACTCTAAAACTTTGAAATGCAAGAGTAATAGAGTAATTGTGGAGAATAATTTGAGCTCAACACTTAAAACAGTTACTTAGCTAAGTCAATGTTCATATGCTCCATTTACAGTCCCTTGGCACAAAGTTATTCCCCAACAGAGTTGGGAAACTACTTACAGCACCAGAGATAGCACAAGCGTTCATGGGGCTAAGTAGGGCACAGGAGAGGACACAAACAAGCAAAAAATCCACCACTACTACCCACCCCCCACAAGTTACATTACCACTTCCACGGTACAAAGAACCTTCACTGCAGCATTTCTTTGAATAGATGCAAATGATAAAAAAACCAAACCTACCACCACACGAAAACAAAACAAAAATCAATGGCAACAGGGGGCTGGGTGGGGGGGACAACGGACCGGACAGCATTCACATCTAGTTTTTTCCCTTATACATCTATCCATGGCTGAGAGTTTAAGACTTCTAATTTTGATATTATTCTATTACAGCTGCCTACAGCATCACAGTGAACATACATATGACTGTAATTATATCCCACCCCTTCTGGCTTGAGCAGAAGGCAAATATTTCCCTGCTCCTTCTCAAAAGAATTCACTTCTCTGCCTTTGTACAGTCACCAGATCTGGGAGATGGGATTCCTTTCAAAACATGGGCACGCACTCCTTATAGACCCAACTGGTAAATATATATAGCATGCTACTGCAGATTTACATACACAGATCAACAGCACATGAGAATACAGAGTGTACTTTGCTCTTCATACTTTCATCATCAGTACATATGAGCAGTGAAGCTGGATCAAACCATCTGTCTTCTGTCAACAATAGGGACCTACAGCAACTTGCCAATAAACTTACAAATCGGTGCAAACAGAACTCAAAATGGTGGTTTGACCTAGACCTAGGAAGCACAGTCAAAGCAGTACTTTTATCATGCGCCTTCCCTTCACTGGTTGTGCATTCAGAAGATAGATAAGATAGCCACCAAGGCTCTGGAGGGAAAAAAAAAATTAAATACCAATATTGTTTTGCTTGGGGAAAAAAAAAAAAGTTTATCTGGAAAAAGAAATTAAAACCTTTATTTTGACCACAGATCTTAAAAATAATTGAAGAGGAACCTCAAAATCAGATTTTGCAAGAGTTTTCCAGGTATGTGTATGTACATATATACAATATTTTAAAACTGACCTTATTTTATAGATAGATGCACACAAAAACTCATCTGTTTTCTTACATACCTACTGAAATACATTGTTCAGAATAATTAAGAATCTGTGGAGAAATTCAAAATGCATTTCTACAGCAGCATTTCCCAAGCTATTTGTTTCAGAAGCCTACATTTCTTTTCTAAGCACACGTAATACTCCATGGAGTCAGGAAATAACATACATCTCTGATTTACAGAATCCACATACAGCCCCTTCTCTATCCATTCAATCTCCGAGAACCACAAGCTAATAAGCACTAATACTTTGGGAGGGGGTGGGTGGGAGGGAGGGCAGAAATCAGACAAGATCAGTGTTACCTCCTAATTTTGTAGGACTACAGTGACAGCTCCCCTGGAAGCACTAAGAAAATAAACCAGGAAATTATTATATTTGTTAATGCCATCTGTGACTACTGTATACAGAGTTCAATGACAATCACTGTATGTCTGGCAATCATCAGGACTAGCTCTACACTATAGTTCTCCCAATGCCACCGGTACAGAGCATCAAGTAGCCTTTGTTAAGAGGGAGTAAATTGCTTTTTGCAAGCTCACCTGCATGGCTCACCTGCAAGAACAACTAACAGCAGCACTTGGCAAGTTCTAAATATATTGCTTTACTTCTCAGTCAAACTGATTCTGCTTTTAAACCAGAGGTAAGATGAGCCTATGGTGAGCAGGAGGGTGGGCATCTCTGGTTGCTGCCGCTTTGAAGGACAGCCAAAATATGAAAAAGAAAAAAAAAAATTCAAAGTTCTTTCTAAGTAGTACTAAGTGAAGATATTATTCAACCTATTAAACTGTCTTTAGCTGAACTGCAAAGTAGCTCTATAAATTCATTTTAACTTTTTTGGGCATAGTATTGGTCTACACAACAATACTGTACCTTCAGAAGTTGCCAAAGTGATGAAACACTACCAGTTCTAAATCAATCACAGCAGCCTAACAGCCAAGGGAAAATGCACCAAATATAAATGGGCCCTGTCTCACTTTGTAAGCATACAATTTTTAGCTGGCCTTGCCTTCTAATTATATACAGATGGAAGTAAATTAATAATAATTCACAAGCAGAACACTCGCCAGGTTTAGAATAGGAAGCATACCATATTGATGGTTTCCCCTTGGTTGTATTCGCTACAGTCTCATTTGCACAGGAACAGCTGCTTTGCAGATTTTGTGGGTTTTTTTCCTACTATCATAGCAGTGGACATTGCCCAAGCACTACAGGAAAGACTTCAGTACAGCTTAAGGGTTTTGGTGTCGCTCTCCACCTTTTTTTCTTGTGAATTTTATCTGTGGTTATAAAACTACTATTTTACACAACTATCTTCACATGTAAGCAAAGATCCCACAGGAAGGTTTGATGCTTAGATTTCAAAAAGACGATAGCTATAATGAATCAGGTTAGGAATACTTTTTCACAAGGAGAAGTTTTTCTAGCCTACTAATTCTCAATTAACTGCTCAGCTTACTCACCCTACTATATACATCTGATCAATCTGCTTCTAGAAGACTTAAAAAAAAAACCCACAGGAGCTACACAAAACTTAGTTTGGACAAATGTGTCCAACAGCCATCAACAGTTTTCAGTGAGACTTTCCAGAAGCTGCATTTTACTTTTCCAAAACTGTACATGAAGGACAGTAAAGACAGACATGTATGCATGGTACTTAAAAAAAAAACAACACAAAACACACAATCAAACCCACCACACGACAACAAAGACCCCTACTACACTTCTGGAAAAAAAGCAGTTCCAAACACATTGGTTTTATTTTAGGTGTTCTAGCAGGCAACAACCAGGTCACTGTTACGCTGAGCACCACAACGTGCAAGACATGCTGGGTCCCAGACAAATCACACACTAGGCTTTGGAGACAGCATACACAAAGTGCTTGTGTTAATCAGAACACAACATTAAATTGAGAGATAAAGTTAGGAAGAAAAGGAAGCATAAATACTGACAAGAGACTGGTCAGAGTAGTGATCAGCTGTCAACTAGAGACCACCACACCAATTTGTCAAAAAAAAAAAAAATATCAGGTCAGAACAAACACAAGAAAAAAAGATGGCTTGGTCAATATTAAAGCATGACAAAAATGCAAGAGAATATTCAATTAAAATTAGAAGCCTCGTTTGAATTCAACCCAAGTGTACTGCAAGCCAGAAAATTTACAACCATGTATAAAGTTAGCAAATAATGTCACCAATCCAACACAAGATATCAAGTTGCATATCTAACATTATAGTAGTAGTAATTTTACAAAGTTTTATTTTATCATTGCCTCACAGCACTACATTTCATTCAAAAATATCATAGCTCCATTCACTTTAATTACTAAAATTAGTTAGAAAAGGCAGAAGTAGTAGAATCTTTAATAACTAGTCACCTCAGATCTTTGCCTAGTCTTCTAGGCATATGCACATCTGATAAAGTTCTGTGTCCAGAGCTGAAGGAAGCACCACTGATATAAAAAAAGTCACTGTCTTACAGAGACTCTAACAAACAAGACAACTGCAATCACATGCATTTTAACATGTCTAAATGAAACTCTTTTTATGCTCACATAATGAAATAGAAAATTCAGTGGTAGCCTTATAAGATTTATATAAAGCAATTCAGGGGTCTTTAAAGCTTTAAGGCTCAGGAAAATTCTATCCCATATATTTAGCTTCCAGGGAATTCTAAAGTATCAATCCCTGTTACACACTGCATTGCAGTTAAATATCGGTAATAAAGACTACTCATAGAAGAGGCTAAGCAATATCTTGTTAACACTAATAATGAAGAGTTCCCTGCTTCATTGTAGAAATCCTCACAAATGGAGTTTTGCAGCTATGCAAAACACTATCTCCATCTATCTCCATGAATGCTTTACCTCAGTTAAACAGCTTATTAAGGATTTTTTTTTTTTGGCTTGGGGTTTTCTTGGTCAAAAGGAACAATCGATAGGCTATTTCAAGATCCTTCCCAGAAAGAAATACTCCAAGCCACAGCTGATAACCTTCAAATTAAGAAAAGCTGGCTCAAAATAACAAGGAGGGAAGGGGAAGAAAAAGAAAAAAGCTGAAACGAACAAAAAGACACACTCAACCACTCTCAAAATCTGGTAGTATACTCTTGGGATTGTAAAAGCGTATGTTCTTTCTGAATTAAGCCATTTATTATGATTAAACAATTCTAACTACACAGAAAATACCTTAATACAGAAATCTCTACTTCAAGTAGTATTTCTATCACCAGATCTTTCAAAAATTTCTCCCACAACTAGTGAATCTAAGATAGTAGCACACCATCTTAAGACACAGCTGCTAAATATCACTTGCATCAAAGCACGTTCAAATCATTATTAACTTATTCAGCTGCTATTTACGTACACATTGTATTTTCTTCCCTGGATGAGCTCCTTCCATGCTGATGTGCAGAAACAGAAAATGCCCTTGTCCGAGACCCTGCAATGAACCTCCCAAGAGATCAGAGACTGCGCATACATGACTGCTTTAGCTCGCTCTGCTTGACACAGATGTACTCTGGGAAACTGCTCCCCCGCCAGCTTCTCCTCTCCCAGGCTGCCGATTACAGCTACCGCAGGGTCGCACAAGAGCAGAATGGGCAAGACGGCATGCCTTCAATTCCAGCTCAGAGAATACCAAAAAAGGAACTGAAACGGAGTTCAAGACTTAACGTTTTCTGCATTGACAGCAGCTAAGAACAGCTCCACGGTTGTATTTTTGCTTTGATCCAAGACTTGATTAGCACTACATAATGAAAGCACATTTCTACCTTGGATCCCAGAACAGAACAACCCAAAAGTCAAACATCTGCTAAGTGCGTTTATAGCTGTGTGACCGACCTTTCACTGAATACCGATTCCAAAACATTTAACTTTTTCTACATAAGCCATATATTCTTGTTTAGCAAAATAAAACGGGGATTACTAAGAAATCCTCAGGTTGTTTTTTTTTCCTGTTGAAGAGGTAAAAAAGCGATACTGCGAATAATTTCATATGTCCTTCCTGAGTAAGGTGGCTCTCTGTTTCAGATATGATAGGAGTAGCTATGCTTTTTCCTTGCTTAAGCTAATCATAGAAAAAATGCAGCCTCAACTCCAGCAGATCAAATTCAGAGCTTCATTTCACTCTTCCCGTCTTCACCACCAACATACCTTTAATTCCTTGTCCCATCATGTAACGTGAAGAAAACTGGCTCTTTAAGGCATTATCCATAACTTAACCTTCATGACATGACACTGCCATCCTTGTTCTTTTTTTCATTCCTACTTCTTGGATGACAAGAACTGTAGTACTGAGGACTGCTGCCACCCCAACAAATTAACAACTTGGACAAATCAAAACAAATAACCTACTGTTCATAAACTTGGGGCTAAAGAAACATAGTGCATAACTGTGTATGTAACTGGTATTTATCACCTAGCAGTTCAGAAATCAGAAGGTAGCATTCAGTTCCCCTCTGCCTCAGTCCAGAAAATTCTCTAACCATAGACTAATAAAAGTATTCTCAGATAGTGCTGACAGGAGAGTTTAAAAGTAGTTTTGTTTCCACTCTGTAAATAGATGTTCACGTTAACATGTGTATGAATCTTTTCACTTCGAAGCTATTGAAGGCCTCTCTGTTGCTATATGTAAATGATCATAAACTCAGTGATTCATATAGAAAGAACAAAGTTAAACAAAAATATCAGATACACAAACCTTTAGTGATTTCAACTGAGCATCCTAAACCAAACCTACTCTTTTCCTAATACAGAGAACAGATTCATACAGTTCTTCAGCTACTCAGATGAACACTGAAACAGCTACGGTGAATTGTGTTCTGCTGGCTCTCCCACAGTTTCCTTAGCATAAATACATACTAGAAGAACTTCAGTTTCTGAAAGAACAAAAGTTGGTTTGTTTAGATTGGGGGTGGGTATGCGTGTGTGTGATGAGGAAAGAGAGTCTGTCTGTTCCTTTGGGATAGAATAAGGGAGAGCAGGGAGGGCTGGGAATCAGATTTTTTTTATTTTTGTATGTTTTGGACATACATATGTTTGTATGTTTTGGACATAATAAGTATTCATTGTTTGGTTGGGAAACATAAAAAAAAAAATCTCTGAAGAAGTTTATTGAAACCTTTTTCTAGTCTGTAGTCAACTAATTCCTAGTTAATAGTCACTCAGTCTTGGAACAACAAGAAAAAAAATAAAACCAAAAACTAAGAAGCTTTTTATTCATTTAAAAATAAAAAAAATAGAAAGCAAAGAAAGTGCACACATAGAGCCAAGCTGAAAAAATCTGATGTTCTAAAACATAAAAAATGTTTTTTTCCAAACAGATGGAAGTTTTTGTCTTTCGAGTCTCATACCAAAATACTTTGTGGATAAACGTCTGCTCTTACCTAAGAATAAATGCCAAGGATTCACATTAGATGTAAAACACCACAGCAACTTCAAACTGCAACTGTCTCAACATGCTTAACTACAAAAGTTTTTTAAAATAAACTTTAGGCAAATATATTCAGAAATATCACATCCTTGAACACGTTCAGTGACAACACTGTGGAAACTCAGAGCAAAAATATTTGTGCTGCAGCAGTATTTCAACCATATGCTTGATGCTGCACAAGAATGCTTTATGGCTTTATGCTTATGGCTTTATGTTGGCTTTATTTTTTTTTTTAAAAAAAAGGAACATAAGTAGCTATCAGGAAACACATACTTTTTCCATTAATCTGTCCTCCTTAATTTTCATTTTTATACTTCTTCAAGTTCCACTTAATTTGAGCTTATCTCAAGCTATAAAAGCTTTTTGGAAAGATGGGTCAAAAAAAAAAATACATTATCTATTCTCCAGACAGAAAAGAAAGATTTAATCTTTGATCTTTGCAAAACTTTTAATCTTTTTACAAGCGATACACAGTTCACAATTTCCTTGTAAGCAGTACAGGCTTCCATTAAAAACTCCCTCAAAATCAACTATATTGGACCAATTCCAAAACTTCTGTTAACCGTGGAGTGGAATGCAGAAACATGGTGGATTAGAAAAGTAATTTTCGTGTCACTTGTTACGACTGGTTTCAGGATCAATCAGTAAAAATACCCACTCTTGCATGCCACAGCAATATTATCGTTAACACACTAGCAAGCTGCATACGTTACTACAGCCACAAGCTCTTCTTTCCTATTCAGTAAACTGCCTTATTATGGGGTCTGCAGAGCTGCACCTAATCTGCCATTCCGAGATGGCAGGACATAAGCATGTTTTTATTTAAAGTAGCTGCGTTTAGCAGGGTTTGCCACATGAGCTCAAACCCAGTGCTATCTGCCCAAACCAGAGTGGAGCACAAGGAAACCAAGTGCTCTTTTGCTTGCAAGGTGGCCAAACTTGACAGACAAATCTAGCCCTGGAAATTGGTAGATCTGGTACAAGGTTTCTATTGATGCTCTAAAACCCTGTTTTGGGGTTGGGATGTTAAGAGTTGCATCCATAAATCGACTCAACCTTTCCTCGTATGAACAAACTATAAAAAATGAACACGACTATGTTTTCTAACATTGCAGCCCAAAAAAACAACCCAGTTCACTGTCACCCTTCCAGATACCCATGTATCTGAAAGGAGAGCATCTATCTCAAAGCACCTCTCTTGAAAAAAGAGCATAAAAAACCAAGACATACTTATCAATAAGAAAGTACTTCTCAATGAGGCTTTATTTTGGACTGGGGGAGAGGTCACAGGGGAGTCAGGGGGAAAGGCAAGGTGCTAGGAGATTAAGACACTGCAGGAGCAAGTTGCATGACACAAACTCATTGGTATGTCAAATACCACTATAGATAGCTTTGTTCAGCTCCTTATTAAATAGGAACCTACTAACTCTTACTAAGCTTCCTACAAGTTTTCTATTAAACATAAATTAAATATAAGCTATTCCTATACGCAGACATTATCCCCCTAGCAAGGGAACACAGAAACCTTCCCTGGCAGTGGATCATCATTTAAGGAATTAAAACTATCCATAAAAACCAAGAGTTTGACTGCCTACAAGTATTTTTCATAATACAATTTCCACATAACCGCTAGTTCCCAAGAGGTATATCTGCTACCACGCTTCAGCTTGCTTCAGTTTTTATCTGCACGTTCACATTGAACCAAGTGCTTCCAAAAAAGAGAAAGGGGAAAAAAAATGAGAAAAAAAAGACAGATTTATTCTGTGCAGATAGTCTCTGGTGTATTGCCCCAGTAGCAGACTCTTGGGTTTCTCAGCACATTGCAGGGCAGGTGTCACAAGCCACTGGGATGCTGAGAGTGAGCATGAGGCAGGTCGTTAGTTGCGCCAGCCGACATTTACACAATTACACATCATTCTGAGAGCTACCAGTGAAATTTGTAATCCTAATTGGCATCAACAGTGATTACCATGTAACCTATTGTACACACTCCTTCCTTAATCATCCTTCCACCCTGATTTGGATACATAGATGAAGCAGTAAAACAAAAGATGTCTGTAAACTTTTAGGGTACTTCTGGACTCAAAAATATCCCTTAGTAGAGAAAGACAGAAGAAATTTACTATGTTCAAACAAACAAGAATTTCACTTCAATATGCATGAGCATGTGGTCGCCATGCAAATGGCATTGAGCTAGGCTAGGGGGTTCCTGTGTGATTTGATTTGTTGTTGGTCGGGTTTTTTTCATTTGGTGGGTTTTTTTGACAAAAGAATGAGGATGCTTTCTAACTTCAAAGCCATTCACTTTACAACTACAACATATCCATCATCTCCTGCTTTTACATAAATTCATCTCCAGGCACTTTGGTGGCATTTTATGAGAGATATTCTAATTTTTCTTTATCCTACAGAACTCTTAGACCACTGTGCAAGTTCACAAGAACTATAAACCATGGCTGTTTCAATACTAGTAAGGTCACCTAATCAACACCATATATTTAAATGCTCTATAATCACTAGTATAAATATTAAACATTCGTCTCCTAGAATAATAGATGGCAAGAAATGAACAGCTAATGAGTCTGAATATGAAGCAGCACAATATGGGGCAGGTAATTTTAATCTAGTTTGTATGGACAATATTTGAAGTACAGGCCCATGAAAGCCTTTCCCTGACAGCAGATCCTCAGGAGGTAAAAAGTAATACAACCAAATCTAAATACAACCAAACCAAGTTACACCCACAAAGAACAGCTTCTTGACAAGAACGCCAAACATCAGCAGCTAATAAATAAAAAATTTATTCTTTCAAAAATCACAGCATTCATGGAATTATTATTCATCCAAATGCTCTTCTCTTGACACAAAAGTAAAAGATCATGAACCTTACCAATTTACATGAATTCAAGACTTCAGCTTTCCCCGTCTCTCTCAATTTTTCATCTATTCGTATAATTGCAAAACAGCCAAATCAAGTACCTTTACTGATAACATAGTTACTCTTAGAGTGAACAAAAATTAGTTCCTACAAATCAAAGCTCAGCAAGTTATAATGGAAAGGTATGGCAACACTTCCAACATCAGGAGCAGGACCAATACAGGGGGTCAGCACTCCACTGGGCCACATCATTTCTTCTTAAAAACAAGGCAGGCAGAATGGAAGTAAAACTCTGACCTCGTAACCACTGCAATTTGAATGAGGGCAGAATGTCATCATAAATTTTTAACTTTTCAAGTGTTGTAACATAAAAGATTCAGATATTACTGTCTGCAGATTATTTTAATACAAAATACATTCCGCAAATAACATTCCCAATTTACGCTGAAAAACTTCAAGACACCTGAAACTTAGATTTATCATGAGTAGCAGTCAGTTGACATCTTCTCACAGTATTTTGAATAGACATTATAATATCTTTGCCTTATATTAGATCTGATGCTTTCCTGATTACAGCGTAAACCTGTAACTCAATTAACATTCATTTCAGAAAACTAACCATGACAAGTTTTGTTTTGGTTATTGGGTGGGTTTTTGAGGTTTTGGGTTTTTGCTAGCTTCACAAGTTGAATTAACTTATGCAAAAGGAGACAGGACAAAGGGGGAATGACACCTCCCCTTCAGAGACCAGGAACTAATTAGTCCAGTTAAGCCTTTGCATGAAGTTGTATCTTAAGACATGTACTTTCTTGCTGAAATTTCTTCCATTTTTCTCCTGCAATTCAAAAGCACTACAGAGTACCTTAAAAGTCTGAAATAACCTTTATAAGGGAAGATGTCGCTAGAAAAAAACCTGTCAGAACTTTAAACTTCTAGGAACCAGCGCAAGATTTTTGAGAAGGATCATTGTAGGGACATTTACAAAGGGATCCACATCTATTTCTTATTTGCCTTGCCTACCATCATTTAAATGTATACAGTTGAGCTGTTTTTGTTTCTGCATAAAGACAGAAAGCAGCTGATTTTCTAATGCACTAATAACATTTTTGCTATCTGACTAGGAGGTTCTGGGAGAAGTCTGTTTAAAAGTAAGGTGCTGATTCTGGCACAACATATTTGTGCACATTGTTGTACATGGTATGTAGAAGTTCAACTGACAAAATGCAAGGGGAAAAATCTTACAGAGATCTAAAAAGTAGCCAAAAAAAGAAAACCTACCTCTTTTGTATCTAATGCACCCTTTGTCTCAAGAACAACCACTGAACGATTCTTTTTTTCATACTTTATTACAATTTTTCCTTTTATAACCACGTAAAAGACAACAACACAGTACTTCTAAGAAAGATGCAAATATTTCTTTAATTTTAAAGAGGAAAAACTAATGCTGTAGGACTCTTACTGTAAACTTACGACTCGAGGGGCTATTTAGTAAGAAAAGTTGAATGCATCCAACCCACAGCAGTCAAATTGGATACTCTTGATTTGTTTAACAAACATTTAGAATTTTCTACCTTAGAGGGCATTAACATTTGCATTTGCATTGGAGTTCTAACTAGCCAGCAACTACTAAAGAGGATGCTCTCTGAAAAGATTACTCAAACAATACAGAAGCATTTGTAATCATTTTGGAATAAGCAAATAAGCAACAGAAGTTACCTGTCTTCCTAATGTAGCCACAGTTAGACCACAGTTCTGCAGCTTGATCTGTACACTGCCATCCGGTAGCACAAACACAAGCTCCAGGAAAGACTAATTTTAAGTGAAATTAGAGCATGAATAACAATGAATTCAGACAGGCTTTTGGCTTTCATATTGACTTCTGGAAGACAGACAATTATCCAGTCTTGCACAAAGTCTGCCCATAAAAATTCTACTGCCATGATTTTCTTTCTTGTAAGGCAAATGAGAACTTGCAGAGTAAGGTTACACCAGATCCACACTACCTGAGAAATAACCATGGCAATTTTGATCAGCCCTAGGCAATCTAAAGCTGCCTTCAATATATCAAGTCATGCCCCAAGATTCAAGCTCTCCTCCTTCATTATCTGCCTGAACTTGAAAAAAAGATTCAATTGCTTAAAGATGTCCTTACGAGCATCACTGATCCTATTAATAGACAGAAAACTGAACTACTAAATCAAACCCATGGTAAACCAAACATTAAGGCAAATGCACAAAATGCATCATCCAGACTGGAGACCTAAGCAAAAGACCTTCCAGCAATATGAATTGAATATGCTATAGCCAATGGCTACAAGAACTTCATTTTAATATATGCAATTCAGAATTTAACTGAATTTTAACAGAATTTTAACTGTCAAAAAAAAAAATACAAGAGTTGATCTAGATAACAGCAACTGTATCTGGCAGTCAAATGAATTTTCTACAAACATCAGATAAGGGAAATAGAGAAAGAAAAAAATATCCTACACTATTGTATGACATTTCTAACAATTTAGTCACTAAGTCTCCAGAATAAACGTGTCTTTCTGATACTATCATATGTAGGGAAGCCATCTACACAAAATCTAAGATTTGCTTTAACTGTGACACATAAAATAGGGGCAATTACATCTTATAGCCCTGGGGATATGCTGCTTACTATAGCAAACAAATTTCCGTAATCAGATATTTTAATCATGCACACAATATAACTTTAAATGTTTAGCTGAGTTCTTCCGGGGGGAAGAACATCTTTGCTAAAAGGCTTTTAGCAAACAAACCAAGCTTTTATCATTCCAGGATGACAAAAGACTGTTTTCCACCTCAAACTGATAAATGAGAGAATTTGAAAAATTAAATACAGGATATATGAGAACCAACAATTAGAAGAGATAATACTGTAACTTTCCCACCTATAGCCAAAAGCAACATGTAAAGAAATATTCAAATAGGAAGAATTTGAATATACTTGTCCTGTAGGCAACTCCCTACGTTTCTAATGAGAAAGTTTTCGTTTTCCTAAATTATACACATATTATAAGCATCCCCTTTTTTCCAGTGTTACTTCGTTTAAGTCACAGCAACAAAAGAAATTAGCCTATTCAGCCAATTATTGCTATTATTCTCACATTTCTTCACAGGACTGACTCTACAGAAAAAAAACAACTGCCTGCAAAGCAAAGTGGGAAACTGTCACTGATCAGCATGCTGTTAAATCTCCCATGTACATAACAAACAGAATGAAACTTTCTCATACTGCATACTAACCTTAATAAAATGAGATCATAGCTGATGATTGGGCACTCAAATTTGGTAGAAAATGGTATACCTTTTTATTGAAATTTGTAAAAATGTATTTGTACAATATGATAGCTTTTGGTGATCTTAACATCAATTTCAGAGCTTCTGACAGAGATGTAATTAATTTAAGCAATAATTTGATATTATTGCAATAATTTCGTGTATGATTTTATCAACCTTTTACAGACTTCCTCAGAATCTGAGATTTCCAAAAGATGTCTTTAATATTTCAGTTTTCACTGTTATCAAAACCAATACTAGCAGAAGCATTACTTTAAAAAAATATATAAAGCAAAATTGTTCAAGCATAATGAAACAAAAGAATGGATATTTTAAAATATTTATAACCAGGTCATCTGTCTACTAAAAGCTATTCATGTTGTCTGAGGCCTCTGTAGATTGACAGGGGCTCAAAAAAAAGGGTAACTCATCCTTTTCTGATTGGGACACAACTGTGACAAAAGGAAGCTCTCTCCTTAAAGGAAGGCTGAACTGTAGCTCACTTTAGAATTACAACATTCATACCAGGACACCAGGGGGAACCTGAAAGCAGTTGACTTCAAAAATCACTTATATATGCTGATGCTGCATTTAACCCCAAATTTTCACTCATGGACAAGCAATTTAGATATATGAGGGAAGATAATTTTTTTTTCAGACCACTGAGCTTGTAAGGCTTAAATACTTGAAATTTAGTCATACAGACTATGTAACTGGAAAAAAAAAACATGGAATTGTCAAAACCTCAGAGAGGAAGCTACTGCACAATAGTACAGAGCACAGCCATCATTCTCTCTACTCTTACGGCTCTTCCAGCCTTCTCTATCGAAGAAAATTATCAAGCTGCATATTCAAATACCAATCTATTAAAGAAGTATGTTAAACCAAAAGCAGTTGAAAAGACTCATTGCATATTTACACCTATGGTTTCAGAACACATAATGTTATTAGCAACTTACATATATTTATAAACACTCTGTTCTCCCAAACAGTATCATCATGAACACATTGCACAATCCAGAATCTATATATACCACAATACCCAAAGTCTGGAACCACTGTGTCAGGAGGTTTCACTTTTAAATCAGGGTCTTAATTTGAATTTGCAAGACAACCCCACATTTCTAAAAGCTCTAAAGTAATTAAGTAGCATTAGGCCTGCAGGTTTGAAAGGTGCCCTTAGTAGCATTCACAGTTTAAACACTTTCTAAGAAAAAGACCAGAGGAAGAGTGGTGCAAGAGAGAATTCACCAACGGTTTCCTGAAACTCACCCCTCTTCTGTTTCTTTAAATAATACTTTTTTTGTTTTAATAGCTCTATGTACTTAGTTAAAGTGGTATTATATTCTATAGCTAGGCTTCTTCCAAAAAAAATATAATCTTTTGATAACTATTCATGTATTTTCAAGGTGTTGCAAACTAGCTTAACTCAGGTCTTTCTTACAACTGTCAAATAATGCATATTAATAGAAAGCACAAACATTTATGCTTGCATATGATGATCGTAATGGTCTTTTGCAACTTAAATGATTCTATGATTTGTGTGATTCTAAGATATCAGTGCTTACATTACTGAAGTGGAACATCCTTAACATTATACATTAATTCTGAAGCACTGACTCAAATACAATTTTTTGAATACTATTCTCTTCACCAAGATTTTAGACACAAAAAGCAACGAAGACACAACACACAAAAAAACCTTCTGCTCAAGTTGCTTTTATTGGAAATTTATGAAACTACAGGGGAAAACTCTATCTATTCTAAATTAGGAAGCCACTGAAGGAGCTACCATTGATAACAGAGTAATACTAACACATGATCTAAGAAGCCATGAACATAACTCTCCCATGCTATATTCTTTTGTCAATCAGAGACCACTTCTTTACAAACACATCATGAAGAGGCTTTCAGTTACAGGCTCTGTCTATTATAGTAACAAAATGAGACCCAAAAAAGAAGTCACGAGTAAATGTTTAAAACTAGATACCCCACTCAGCCCTCAGCTGCAAGGGAAGACAAATCGCCCTGTATTGAGTTCTAGACTCCTCTGTTGTGCTGTAGCTGTATGCTGGATGGCACTTTCTATGATGAAAAGACTTGCTTGTTGCTCAAGTGGGGTCTTAAGAGTACTGTGACAGGACCACATCCAATTATTCAGTTTAAAGCAAGTAATTCTGGCTCCGTTTCATTACATCTAGTCTCTGAACAACTATGATAGAAACCATTATTCCCATTAATAAGACATCTGTCAAACTACTTGCTACCACTATGTTTAACACATTAACTCACATAATCAGCAGAGGACACTTAACAAAGACCAGCTTTCTCGTCTACGAGGAGTTCCACAATGAACTGCAGCAAGAGCTTTAACACTATGTGAGCTCATTTAGACTCTCTGTTTCAGAAAAAACCCAAAAAGTTTTCAGGTTTGGATTTTCTATGACTTTGATTGATACAGGATTATCTATCCATCAGGTAAAATATAAAGCATAAAACTTGTCTTGAAACTTTTGTCCATACTGATGATGCAAAATTAGGATATCACTGCTAATGACTGTCTCAAAGCACAACCACAATCTACATCAAAGGGAAAACAGGATTATTTTTCTAAGTTCTTCAATTTCCAGTACTTCTAACAAAGCTGCTTTCTGGGACCCAATGGGTTTAGAAGCACTTTCTTCAATAATACAAATAGCACAAGGCAAGGAGAAACAAACTTCAAAAAAAAAGTTCACTTTCCATTACTATCTGCCTAGAATACATAGGAAAGCTGCTGTGGGTCTCTGTCTAGTTATTAAAGAGAAGTCATGCTTTAAAGTTACGTTCCTCAAAAAGAACAGGGAACAGACTTCGAATTTAGCTCTTAATGCCAAAATTGAGAGATACTAGCACAGTAACATGAGAAAAGGTGACATTATACTACTTAGAAGGAATTTAGTGCTTAGTTATATATGAAGCAGTATATGAAACAGGTAAGAACTATAGTTGCAAGTTTCAGAGGGCACTTGTCTACAGCCACCAAGAACAGTTTCTCTCTAATGCTGCAGTACCAGTCACTGTCGATCTTTGCAGGTATGTGGAGAAAGCACACCAATTTTTCAGAGTTGCAAAATACACTGTTTATAGGAGACACTCCATAGGAATCCTTCCACATCACTGGAATATAGACTCACTACTCACACAGAACAGGGCACTCGGTGACAATCCAATTCCTTTGAGGCCATTTGTAAACAGATGAAGTTAAGGATAAAAGTCAGGCAAAAAGACAAGCATTGGATATTTTATGACAAAGTTGGAAATCAAAATAAAAGGGGGAAGTGGAGAACAGCAGCCTTATTAAGACATACCTAAAACTTACCTCTGTTGCTTGCTGTTCCACCTGAATTTCCCATGGAATTCTTGAGAATTACCCTGGCCACAATGCCTACAGAAGGACACCATGGAGCTCCCCTTCACTTCCTATCACTCCTCACAAGTCACTTTCTTGATCATTATCTTATCTCAATGATTCCTATATAAGCAAGAGGAGGTTAAAGGTAGTTGCCAGATTATTTTCCTCTTTCCCATCCCATACTTCACTTCAGGAATACTAGCAGACTTAAAATACATTTATCAATGATCTGTGAAATATTAGTTTGTGCAACACAAAGTTAGTTTGATGCACAGCTCTACAGGAGACCAGTTGTCAAAGATCATGTTGTCCATTCTTTACTTTTTTGTAGTAACATATACCTTCTTCCATTCAAATTTAATACATCTTAAAGATAAATACACACATACACATCAACAATCCATTCACCAATACAGAGCCATTGTTCAGATTTCATTAAATTATACAGCATATTGTATCCATTCATAGCATTTGGATTTTTCTTAGCAACCTTCAAGACAGGAAGGGAAATTCTCTTGTCAGACTCAAGAGCTCATTTTATACTATGAGACAACTGAAGCAAGAAACAGGTTCTCCAGATCACAGTGTGGCCCTAATACATTACACTATTTACAGTCTTGTGATACATCAACGCAAACTGACAATTGAGCCTCTGAGCTTGACAAGAAATAGCATGAATGCAAGTCACAACACAGAGGTCAATGTGCCATCTTGGATGTATGTATTCTTTACTTGTAAGTAGGAACTCGTGCACATTATACACTTAGATTACATTTCCAGAAACAAGCACACATACGAACCCAGACACCTTTTCTGTCACTTCCACCACTACTCAGCTCCATTGCCTTGCCCAGCTGCAGTCTGCTTGGGGGACACAGCACCATTCCCAGCCCTGACACCTTTACTGGCCATTGTCCAGGCCTCTCCCCAGCTCCTGCCACCTCTGCAGCCTCTAAAACAAACCTCTGTTTGGAAACATTGCCACCATTCTCTAGAAGCTATTTTTGAAAAAAGAGACACATTTTCCTGGTTCTCTGGTGGCTTCGCTGCCATCAAGTTCACCTTTTGGCTACAGTTTCCTCCGGTCCCTGGAAGAGGACACCTGTGACTTCACTCAAAATATGTACAAGTGATAACTTCAACTCAAAATACTCTGCAGCAATCTCTTACGCAACAGATAAGACTACAGCCTTAGCTACTGGAAACTTAATTATCTAATCAGTGGTCATCAAGCCCTACAGATTTCTTCCAAGAAGAGACAAATAACAATAAGCCTTTTCAAGAAGCTGCAGTGAATGCATTAATCTACAGTATAGTATTTAAAGCATACACTTACAATGAAACACAGCTACAGAGTTGATACATATGGACTAGTGGGTAACTGCATACTCCTTGAACACATTGGAGTACATGGAGTATGAGCTGGAAAAGTACACCTGGTTTTAAAACTGTTGTTTTAACATGCAAATTCTCACCTTTACATTGCCTCCAGGATCCAGAAGTTTATAACCCTCAAACACCCAGCCTGGGTTGCCATCAATGCAAACAAAGCAAATATCCAGTCTTACAACAAACTGCTGAACAGACAGAAATTAGTCACCTTATTTAACAAAGCATCATATTCCAAATCATTTGATGTATTAGGATTAGCTAAAATCCCATTTCCCAAATAGATTATGGTAAATCAGCCCCACCACCAATGAGAAAAGCACACTGAACTTCCTTGTTTTCTGCTTTTTCAAAAGGTTCTGTCCATTCAAAGCACAGAATACAAGTAGTAGGTATATTCTTTGGTCTTGACCATATCATATGTCTTCAGTTCTCTATTTATATTTTGCCCTTCATTTGTGTGTTCTTCACAGCAAAGGCAACTTACACATGCTCAAAAGTTAAAGCCTCAGACTGTCTTCACTCGACAGAATATGGCCATCTTCTTATCCATAAGCCAACAGGCTACACACACATCTGCATTATACAAAGCTTCTAAACAATTAGAATTTATTTGTGTCTCTAAATTAACAATAAATTAAGTATATTTCATTATGTCAAACAAAACATTTTGTTTGACAAATAGTTTTTTAATCATGTCAAACAAAATCATTTGGTGAACAGCTGTTTCATTAAAAAAATTAGCTAGCATCCTACCCCTATTTAATTCGTTCTCTTTTCTGGGTCTCCTGTTTTGAAGGTTTGAATCTATAATTTTACTTCATTTAAAAATAAACATTCATCCTATTGCCTCTAAGGAAAAAACCTCTCAGCTTCTCAATAAACTTACCTTCCTCAGCTGAAACTATGCCTACATCATCTGAGTACAAAACAAGACCCAAGAATATTTTTTCTTACCATACACAGAATGATATGCAGCTACATATTTCAGTAAAAAGACACAAAGTCAATCTAGCAAAGTACATTACAAAATATGCTGATAATAAACTTTGGTTACACGTCTAAAAAATCTAAAGGAATCTCAAGCATTTTATATAGCATCAGCAGTTAAGGCAGGTAATTGATGGCAACACTGCTACCAACAACAAAAAAAAAATTGGTTGATGTTCTCCCTTTTTGACTGGCATACACCAGCAGTTTTCAAAACTCAACTTCCACAAAACTCAGTTAGAAAAGGCTTAATAAATTTGTTTGCATTTATAACCTAAAATTAAAACTGTCCAATAACTGGTTTTGTACACTTAATTTATAAACTGAAACATGCCTCTCCATCCTATTATTATTCAACTTTCTGCAATTCAACTAAATACTAATTACAAAAGTATCTGCCTCCTTCATTTCCTTTCTGATATCTCTCCATGGCAGGCAAGCACAGCAACATTAATAAAAATCAAGCTGTAAAAGGAAAGGATCTCTGCTACTCTTGGGTTTTATCACTTCCTTAAATGAGTTATAAGAATTATATGATAACTGTTTGGTTTTATATATACAGCATGGCTGGTAGGATGCAGTCATTTCACAAACAAAAAGAATTTACCACCAACAGTAACACCAACTGTGGCTATTCACTAAGAAGTTCCTCATTTCCTTTTTCGTACACAAAGTCTGCCTGAAAATATGTTTGACATGTTAAAGAAATGCATGTGCTTACATAATGGTATATCCTCATAATAGTGCTGCAGAAACCAAAGTAAAAAATATGCAACAAGTCTTCAGCCTAAAAACAAGCAGTAATTTAAATACAATCTTCCCAATATCTTTTTTTTTTTTTGTAGAACAAAACATTCACATAAATGTGTGCTTTAAATATATGCTGTTAACAGAGGTCGAGTTACATAGTCTAACAGAAACTCATCTCCCAGGGCTGAGGCGACAGTGGCAGCTGACAGGTGTCACAGCAGTTCACAGGAAGGAGCTACAAAAGGCCCCCGATAGTGGAACATGTTACAGGGTGAAGTCTCCAACACCAGTCAAAGCAACCGTCCCTTGCACATCAGTGATCCCAGCTCCAAGACCTGCACAGGAAGCACAGGGTCTGGTACACACAGGGGCCTAAAACTACTGGTACCTGATGGTAGTCTGTGGCCAAGCACAAGAATCCAGGAGATTTGTTATGCATGTTGAAAACAATTTCTCAGTGCTAGTCATCAATGAGCCAACTAGTGAAGATGCTCTGCTGGACCTGTTGCCCACAAATCAAAAAGAGATAGATGTGCAAGTCAAAAGGAGCCCTGTCCACAGCAACCATGAAATTGTGGAGTTTAAAGCCCTTAGAGAAGTAAGAAAGGCAAGTAATACAGTGAAAGACTAAGTACATACAAGACAGCCCTTCTAGAGAGCAAATTTCAGCTTGTTCAGGGATCTTCTTGGTATGATCTCATGGAAGACCACCAGAGAGGATGAAGGGAAGGCCTGGGAGAGCTGGTTGGTCACAGCAGAAGAGGGACCATTTCTGCATGCAGGAACTGAAGCAGGCCTGACCATGGACCAGTGGGAAAGAAAAGGTAACCAGTGACTGAGCTTAAATGCAAAACAGAGGGAAGATGGAAGCAGGGGTGGGAGGGCATGCAGACGTGATCTAATGGTGCAGGGGTGGAGTTAAGATAAGACAAAACCCTGCTGGAGTTGAAACTAACAGTGGATGTAGAGTGCAGTACAAAGGGAGAAAACACAGTATTTTTTTTTTCCCCAAAACTGAAAGTATACAACAGAAACCAAAAATAGATCTTTGTACAACAAGGTATTATGCACATTAGCATCTGCTACACATCTTTTACAAATACTAAGAAAAAATTCTGAAGAATCAGGGCTTCTAAATATGAACTTAAAGCCTGATCAGTTAGCAATAAACATGATTGACTAACTGTACTAGCTTACTCATAAACCTGTCTAAAAGAAAGAAATCACACATGCTTCTGTTTAGCGTGACTTTTGAGATCCAGAACACAGCAGTCTGAATCTCTTGATGTGGCAACAGAATTTCTGCACTGAGAAATAATCACATTCCAGAAACAGACACCAAATGAGATTCCTTTACGACACCTCTATGAAAACACATTTGCTTTAACCTCTTTCTGTTCTTTGGTAACAATGATATACAAAAAGATACAGCCTGATTAGAGATTCTCTAGCCATCTGTATACTCTGATAGTGGAACAGTCATGGTGTTCAGAAGAGGAACTTTTCAAATTATTAACTTTTTCTAGCAAGAAATAATTTATATAATTACCCTTTCATAACCTAGGTATTTACAATCACTTAGCTGTCTTTTTCTTCATCCCAAAATAGATCCCAGTCAAGGCATAGCCAGCATATATTTAGTAGACATTAGTCATGGAAAATGCAGAGGAATCAGCCTAGTACAACAATAAGCAGGGGAAAAAAAGTTTTTAATATCTTCACTTTACACTTTCAAGACACGCTGTCCACATATGCACTCTTAATACAAACATGTCCCCATAATGAAAAGATAATAACAAAAAAAAACCCCAATCAAGTTGTCATAAGGATCCTCGGGTGTCCCCACCTAAGAGCAGACAGATGATGGGAGGACAGTGGACACTGTAAGCAATTAACCCTTCCTCCCTGCAGTCCCTGCCTACATGCCTCAACTGCAGGAAGCCTCCAGTTTCTTTGGAGCCAGACTCCAAAACCGCTGTTAAACTGGGACAACAGGTGCCCAATGTGGAAACTTCTACTGAAGACTCTCTTTTAGTAAAAAAAAAAAAAAACCACTTAATTTCAGGATACTGTCTTAGCCATACTGCCAACAAGACAAGCCTAGATGCCTTCCAACATAACTACCTCCTATTAAAAAGATCAGTAGTCGATTCTGTATCATTTGTAGAAAATTTAAACTTCCAATAAGACTGAGTAAGTAGACAAACACACCCACCAAAGAAAAAAAAAATCAACAAAAACTGAGCCACAAGAACTCTCTGTCACAGCAGGAACTGGGGAAGAATACGATACACCTACACCTCACAAAATATCATATATTGAGAGAATTCAAAATGAAGATTTGAATAAGGTCCTACTCTTCGAGTTCACTCTGCGTTCACCAAAAATAATCTTCAGTGACAAAAACTTGAAAGAGTGGGGGAAAGGGAAGGTCAGGTGACATTACTAAGTATAAACGCAGAGGCAAGGAGTCAAACTAAGAAAAACACAAATATACCTCTTCTAAAAGTGGATGCTGAAGGAGGATACAAGACAATACAACTACAGCATTGCAAATACTTCTGCTAAAATGGGACTTGCTAGAATTAGTAAGCCTGGGGCGTTTCAAGGTTATGAAGCACTCCAGCACTACTGAACTAAGACAACTTGTGCCAGTATACCCAAACAGAACAACCATTCCATAGCTCTGAGTCAATTTCGTTTAAGACACTGGAGTAGGAAAAACAAAATCTCAGTTCAAGCTAACAGCCTTTCCTGGGTGGAAGTCACAAGAGCATCCAGACTGTCATATACAACATTACGGATCAATATTCAAAACATTACTTCTGGCAACACAAGGTGTACAAAAGCTATAGAGCTGTACTCACGTAACACTGGACAACTTACAAAGACAACTGTAGTTCCCATAAAGCACAAGCATTCAATCTTTTTTGCGTATTTATGAAAATGAAACTGCCTTCATGCTATACCATTCTGGCACTGTTAATGGAAGAATTAGTCTTTTCTATAGAAAAAGAAATTATAAAATAAATATGACCCATAATCTGAAGACAAAGTGACTGAAAAGACTTTAAGAAAGAAAGTTTTCCAAAACTCACATTAATGGGCATGCTGATATGTCACTAAAATGGCTCCATCTACTGGTGGAAATATACGTTTCCTTTGCCATGACACGTTCTCTCCATTGCAGCAAATTTAACTCACAGCGAAACAAGGAACTCGGAAGGTGACAAGGACAAGCTAACACAGACTCTTACACATATAATCGCTCCTAATAACCATTGAGATATGCTGGCACGGTAGATTTAGGATGCTTGCATAATTGATGTTTATTCTCAATAATATGAACAGGAGCTTCTAAGATGTCAGGCCTGACTTTTTAAATGCAAATGTTGCACTTTTAAAATGTGACACTGTAATTTTTTCACCTACAGCTAATTGTGCAAATATAAATTTAGAAATACATATTCAAGAACATTGTAAGATCAACTGTATAAGACTCAAGAGTCTCATTTTCTCATCCAGGCATTCACTAATCTACTGGGTGGTGCTTTTCTCCATCTACTTATTTACAAAAAGCTAATTTGAATCTCACTATTGATATCACTATTTCAAAACATTAGCTAGAAAACTACCTTAATTTTAGCAAAAAAATAAAATAAGATCTTAATTTTCACTAAACTATCATTCCAGACTATGCTACACCAAAGGCATGATAGTATTCTTTCGAAACCTTCTCTAAGTAAGTATATTTAAGTTATACTCTGTAATCAATCTCTAGTTACAGAGCAGTTCTATTTACTGAGTACTACTTCACAACCACTACAGATCTTGCGTAACAGATATCCTTGTGTAAAGGATATCAATATCCAAAAGCCACCAACAATCACAGTGACATATCAAAGATCACTGAGAGGAGCAGATCAATCACATGGATATAAGGCAACAACTACTCAACTTAGTACAACCTACAGCTTATTTTGGGTAGCAAATAAAACTACTACAATGAAGACCAAGAAAAGTTCTCAAGTAACACAAAGTTTTTGACAGCCATGGTAACTTTTTAAGAACTCAAAAAGATACTCCTAACAGCCGTTTATAGTACTTTAACACAGAGGTGATCAGAGACATTGCTCTTAGCCCACTGCATGGTGCAAGTTGTACAACTTGCACCCTACCCGAACAATACAGAAAAGCAGCCCATCTCTCAAAAGTCACAGATTCAAGTCTGCAAGGCTGTCAAACTACTAAAATTCTCTCTCATCAGGACTATTTAGCTAGGGCACTGCCACACCAGTATAACTGTACTGCAGTAACTTGTGGAGAGCATGTGTTCAGACAGATACCATGAACTTGTAGGGGAGGAGAGTTTCCTGCACAGTCCTCAATTATGCAGTATAAACATACCCTCAGTTACCCTTGTCCAGCCATAAAGGGTAAACACTGGCTTGAGCTTACTATGCTAATATGAAAAATATGAATTCGTACCAGCAAATCGTACCAGTCTGTCATTTGACTTACCATCAGAAAAGCCATATGTCAAATAAGAAGGCAAATAATCACACAAAAGAACACTTTGCATTATTTAATTTCTAAAACAGTATGTCATCCAAGATATGTGGGAAGACATGAAGTAGTCAGTTCTGTAAAACTTTACTTGCATCCTTACAGATAAAGTACCACCAAGGTAAATCAAGACTTAGAATATATTTTAAAAGTAATTGTTCTAATAACCACCCAAGAGTAATACATAGCTAGGCAAGGTTACCAAGCTGAAATGTGGTAACTAAACCTAAGCTTAGTTCAAAAACAATATATTCTACTCTAGCCACCACCAAATACCTGGTTCTCTCCTGAAATCCATACGTTAAAATTAAGTTATATTTAAGATCTTTCTTGAAAAGAAAAAGCACTCTGTATTTTGATTATTAAACTGTTGAAGTTATAACTACCAGCAGATTATGATAGTTAGAATATTTTTGATCAATTTGTGTGATTTTTTTTTATTTCAAGTGGTTCTGACATCTGTTACCCTACACTCCTACAAGCCTTCACAGGTTTTGCTACTGATTTGAGAAGCTGGAGTACCAGACACTACAGATGCATTAAACTGATGCATCAGCTTAAAGGAACAACAGACCTTGTTTGAGGCAATAATGTGTGTTGGTGAAGTGGGCTGTACCTGAGTTCTCAAATGAAACCTGAAGTGAAAGCCCAAAGCTGTCATCAAAACACAGCCACTGTTGAACAAGAAAGTCTAAAACCCACCTGAAAATATGCATGCACAGCTGTTAAAAAAATAAAAGCAGCAGCCAACCATGTAGCCACTTCAGAAAAAGCACAGGGACACTGATGCCCTCTTCAGTGAGATTATGGCAGACCACACTACTTTAATGCTTTGATTAGGAAAGCCAAAAGGAGAAGCCTGGAAATACGCCCATCTCCAACAAAGAGCCACTTTCAGTTCTATCATTATCTACAGCAGAATAGTGATAAAACCAGATTTGTTTCATTGAAGGAAAAAGACAACACAAAGAAACATAAAGCCATTACTGAACTATAGTGTATGCGCTATGACCTTGATATACACTATGTGGTATCAATTACTAAAGAAAAAAAATTCTATCTACTTTTTGCTTTTTAAGGTAACAAAGCATTTTGAAATTATTACCTGTATAATACCTAGATACAGAACTGTAACATACATGCCTTTAAATGCTACTTACAGCTGTTGCAAAGAAACTTACCAAACCACCCAGTAACAAACACCATAATGAAAAAAGCTAGAAGCTAGAACCAAAATCACTGCTATACCATATCAAGCATTTTAGTACCATCACTCTTACTGTCAAACTCACCACTGTATAGAAAGCAACATACCTACACAATGCATTCCTATTTAAACAAACCAAAAAAAAGAATTGCTCTAAGTAGATGTTGAGGGTAAAGGAAAAACAAGACAAGCATACAACTCCTCCTTACACTCTCACAACCTCCAGCTATTTTAAACTCAAGACTTCCTGAGGCTGTTGCTAATCTATTTACTAACTTCCATATATCTGTTTTCCAATGTTTGTCCAACTTAAGTTCACAAAAAGTATACTTTTTTATATATATTATATAGCAAGTATACCTGGGAATTTCCTACACTGAGTTAAGTTTTATTTGTTCTGAACCTAGTGCCTAACTCTGATGCCTTCTCTTCCACCTTCACCTGCTCTCCCCACAGGAGTTTTATAGATCCTTACTGTTTCACTGTCCAGTCATCTCTACTAAGCTGACAAGTCCTAGCCCGTTTAAACCTTTCTCATCTAGGAGCTAATTCACATCTTGTTGGCCTTTAGTGAACCTTTCCCAATAATAATGCATCTTTTCAAAGATGAGAGGCAGAACAGCTTACTATGTGTCAGGTATGAAAGAAACATGTATTTATGCAGTTACGTATCTTATTCATATTGTATTCTGTACTCATCCCAGATGTTCTGATCATCGGTTGCTTCCTGATTGTACTAACTACATCAGGCATTTGTTTCACCTCCTCCTTTCGACTTTCATGTACACATTGCCACCAAGCAGTCTCTTCAAAATATCAGTGTCCTAAAACCTTGATCATTCACTTCTTTAAGTCTGGACCTAAAATACAAAACAAACAAGTTTAAAAGGTATTTTATATCTTCGATTAAATAAATCCTGGTGGGTGGGAGGTAACTGACTGAGGTGGTCCTCCACATAAGCACCACCAGAGCTTACTCATTACGTATCTAATACTACATAAACACAGAACCACCTAATTTACCAATACTGGAGGAGGGAAGAAAAGGAAGTGCTAGGGAGTTAATTATTTGATCATGCTTCTGTATTTTGAACTGCAGCATTTAAGTTCTGAAATTTGATTCACACTTCATACAAAGTCCTTTCACTATAGCTTCTGAAAAAAACTACGTAGATTTAAGTAGTTTCAGCAAGCAGGAAGGTGGTCTGTACTACCAGAAGCACAGGATTAGAAAAGTAAGTCAAGCTATATTGTCAAAAATACTCATATTTTTGATTAAGAAGCTTTCATGCATATAAAATTATACCTCTTGCACAGAAAAACCCCAACAAATCCAACACTGCTATTCTAAGTAACTGCAGAAAGATCAGCATGTTCTATATTTTCTTTAAGCCATTTACTTCAAGTGTTTTACCTAGCAATTCCTTTTTTTTCTAGTTCCTACCAACTTTTCTGCTCTCTCACTCTTCTAACAATTTCAGTTTTGCCACAGCTGCAGTTACCTCCTGAATACTCTTTGGCACCAAGGTCTGGCTCCTTCTGACTAGAAAAGCTGTTGTTGGTTGTTAGGAAACCAATTTGGACCATGCTACTGTGTACCTCTGTACAAAACACCTACATCCAAAACAACCACGCAGTAGTCCAGCAGATTATGGCTCTGTCCCAAAAGCCCCTAGTTATTTTCTGTTACAACAAAACCAAAGTGATCCTGTGGCCCAGCAGGCCTAACAAAGACCTGCTCAGGGCACCTTGACTTTCAGGAAGTCTGTAATCCTCTTTTCATTTGGAATCACCTGAGGGTAATGATTAGCATCTTCCACTTGAAGCCCAAAGCTTCTGCAACTTGCTCCATACAGGCTAGCATCTCTCTGCTAGACAGGAGTATTCTCCTGCCAGTTAAGAAGACATATCTCCTACAAAGAGGGAAGGTAGTTTTAACACAAATTAAATCTATCAAGCAGTCTGCCTTTACCAAGAATTTATCTTGAATAGCTAACACGAATTAGGGATATGCCTTTGGGGGCAGAGACAAGAAGGTGGAGCAGCAGTCTGGAACAGATCTACGAAACATTTAGAGGTGAGCACATACGCTTATTTCTGAAGCCAACACACAAAGACTGTAGCAATCCAAGGAATTTACAAAATTCACGGACCTTTGAGCCACTAAATTATCAACACTCCTGTTACAACAAAGGAAAGACACACTAAACATATTGATGTCACAGGAAGCTAGCACTTCGTTAGATTGCCAGTTTTATCAAATGTGACTCAAGTCTCTCCTTGAAGGATAGTGGAAAGATGAGAAGACAGGACTTTCAGTGCTATTTCTCTGTCTGTCTCAGCATTCTTTGTGTCACAAACTACACATCCCTCCCCTTACGGTGCTGAAAACAAGTCCCTGTGTGACATCTTTTTGGAAAAGGCCTTGAAGGAGAATATCAGAGGAAGGGCTCAGAGACTCATTAACAAAATCCAGACTTTGAGTCATCTGAAGGGAGGGGAAATTACAACTGTGGAACCACATGTATTTTTCAGTAGCACAGGAAGTAAGGCAACGCATGTCTGCTTTACTTAGCCACCGGCTTGGGAAGGAAATGAACCCAAGCTCCACGTTTTACTCCATCTCCCCCTCCCCCCTCAAACACTCCCGCCCCCCAGAGCCCGAAATCCACTGGGGAACTGTATCCACCTCCTGACCCGCCTGGGCGGCCGTGCAACACGAGTGCAAGGGGAAGCTCGCTGCCTGCCATGTGTGCGCACTTCTCCTTCGCCCAGGAACTCGTCAGCCGGCGGGGCTGGGGCAGAGGGGGGGGGCACGGGACGACTAGGGAGAGAAAGGCGAGGCCGGGGGCGGCCGCCGCACCGCCCGCCGCCGCCGGGCACAAGCCCCGCGGGGATCGCACAAAGGAAGCGGGGACGGGGGTGGGGGGGGGGGATACGGGG
>BJBW01007001.1:0-34685 GCA_004320125.1 Scolopax mira | reverse complement strand
CCCCCCCCCCCCCCCCCCCCCCCCCCCCTCGGTGGGCATGAGGCTGGCACGCGGGCACACCTGCGCCCTCCCACCCCCGCGGCGAGAGAGGGAGCTGGGGAAGCCCCGGTACCGGCGGCGGCGCCGCTTCCGCCTCCTACCGCCGCCGAGGGTCTGGGGAAAACAGAGAAAGGTCGAAGGGTCCTCCCCTTCGCCCCCGACAAAAGGGGAACGGGATGGCCCCGCGCACGACGTGCTGCCCCGCCGCGGCCCTTTGTGCGCCCCTCCACTCCCCGCCCCAGTCTCCCCTCCACACCCACCCCCGCGTTACCGTGGTGAGCAACGGTCTCATCTGCTCGCCCGCCCGCTCCTCTTCCATCGCGGCCCCTGCTGAGATCGCCGGGGAGAAAGGGAGGGAAACGGAACAGGAGATGGAGCAGAGGTGCCCACGGCGGGCTGCCTGCCTGGCGGAGGGTGGGTGGCGCTAGTGCCCTCAGGACAGGGCGGCCGCGACTGCTCCGCCGCGCCGGGGGGGGGGGGGGGGCTGGGCCCGNNGCCGGGGGGGGGGGGGGGGGCTGAGCCCGAGACCGCCTCAGCGCGCCCGCTCCCCCCCCCGGGCTACGCTACGCCACGCCACGCCCACCCCGCGTGTGACCGGCAGCGCCGCCAGCCAATAGAAAGTCAGAGCAGCACCCGGCGTGTCGACATCCCCGCCCACCCCGGGGCGGTGCGCGGCAGTAGGGGGCGGGCAGTGCCGTCCCACGCGGAGCCGCGTGGCGGCCCTTAGCTCGCTTCAGCCGCTGGCTGTCCGTTACCGGGGCGGGCGGGCGGGTTCTGCCCGACAGAAAGGCTCAAGGGCCGGGCTGGCGGGAGCGGCGAGCTCCCGGTGTCGGCAGAGGGTGCTGGGGCTGTGGGATGCCTGCCCCGCACGGCACCCCTCTCTGGCTTGCCGGTAACTTCTGCTAAGCCGATACTGTGCAGGCTGAAATCTTCCATGCCAGGTGCTTGCCTCGGGCTGATTTTTTTTTTTTTTTTTAAAAGGAACCAAAATAATTCTGGTACTTCCAAAAATAATGTTATTTGCCCTTGTATAAATATTCCAGCAATATTTGAATCCTTTATTCAAAAGGCTGGGGAGAGGGGGAAGAGTCAAGGTTGTGCTTTTGGCTGCCTCTGTAAAGCTTCGCTCCAGTAGAGGTTTTTAGAAAGAAGCAGTTGTTTACACTTCTCTACTAGAGATAACTTTTGCCTTGTCTGCCTCCGGGAAGATTACACTCTCCTTGGACACTCAATTCCAAAACACCTTGTACTGATAGGACTGAACATGCACACAGGCAGCAGATGAACTATCCTCTGATGCCTGATAACACATCACCCTGAGGCTTTTCCTTCTAACTGCACCCATGACAGTTTGGAGGTGGAAGAGGGAATATTTATGCTATGGCCCCTTTTTCCACCCTGAAACCCTGCCTGGCCCAACTAGGAGGCAGCTTTTATTCACCCAAGACTCTCGACTGAGTTGTCAAAGAAGCTCCAACATCATAAAGGCAAGGAGGCAACATGCACCCAAGGGGCAGAGATGCCACACAGTTCCACAACATATTCCTAAACTGCTTTTGGGATGCTCTGGATGTAGTGCTTATGTGTTAGATACATCATGTGAATGCTGAATGGCTCGGAAGAAAGTACCAGTGACTTCACTGCAGGCCCAATCCAGCTTCTCTTCTGAAAATGACAAAGTTTGGAAGGGTCACTTGAAGACGGACACAGAGATTTCTGGATCAAAGGAGGAGCAGTGTAAAAGAGAAGGCAGAGGCTGACTAATACAGATAGAATGCGGTCAAGACAGATCAAGGCAAAGGGATCAGAATTAGACTCAAACAAGCCCTCTCAAATGGAGATAAGAGAGCTGCTGGTTTTATCAGTAGCTTTAGAAGCAGCGAGTGAAAGGAATGCGTGCATCAGCAAACACCATGCTGGACTAAGAACACTATAAAAGGAGGCTCTCCAGAGCCTGTGGACAAAAATGTAAACCTGGCTGTAGAGGCAAACCAAGCTTCTCCTGGTGCCTACCAGCAGGAGGCTTAGCAGGGCTTTTGAAACCTGCTTTGGCAGCTGGCTACTGGCTAGCAAAAGGCTCTGACCCTTTGCCTAAGTGTGGGCAAGAAGAGCTGATTGGTGACCAGTAGTCCTCTCTGTGCTTTTCAGGAAAGATACTGGCAGAGACAATCAGTCTGCAGATGAAAATAGTTCACTGTTTCTCTGAACAGATGTCCTGGATGGAATAGCAGGTGCACACATTGTTGCACTGGGCACAGATGCAATCCTGGCCATAAGGCCAGAGCTCCTGACCCATACAGCTTGGAGGAAGCTTTCAAACAAATGACTTGGCACAGGTCTACACCAGGTCACGATAACCTGTACTTTGAAGAACATATCATTAGTGTAAGCTACACCTGCCTAGTTGTACTGAGGAGATCAAGTAAGGTAAGCTGCGTGGAACTGATTAAACAGGGAGCAACCTTAACACACTCTTCAATCGTAGATGATGACCAGGATCAGGTCTCAGCTGAGTTTGAACAGATAATAGAAATAAAGCACTGTGCACAACCACCACAAAAATAACAACCTTGATATAAAATGCCTTGATATACCTGCAGTGTAACTGTGACCTACTCTCTCATTTCTTCCAGGAACAGTGCTGACAGAGTTTCAACTCAGATAAACCATTGAAAATGATCTTGCACTAGACAGCATGGGTAGTAACTGGGACAGATTATAACTTCAGGTCCCACATAATCAGTGCTAAATAGGTGTCTTGGGAGGCAGATCACAGAGGTCCTCCTTTGATACTAGGATGAACACAATCCATCTTCCCAAGCACAGAACTTCTCCATTCTCTGGGGACTCAGCCCAGAGAACAGTAATATCTAAAGTAAGGACGTCCTGTAGTGTGAAGTAAACTACAGTATTTGGTGAGGTTCCGCAGGGGACAACAGAGTGCTTCTGAAAACTCAGCCAGAGCGAGAAGAATGTTTAGTCCATCAAAAAGGACCCTACTGACATTCATGTCAGTTAGGTTTTGGCATTAAAGAATGTTCCTTTTCCATTTTCCTTCTGATCTCTGAAGAGGGATCTCTGATGAGATGCTCTAGCATCTTTCCCCTGGCATCAGAGAATACCCAACAGACAAACCAAGGGGCAGCAGGGCCCTGCATTCATTCATCATACTTCATTTGGCACACTATGCTGAGAACAATATCTCGAGGTAAACACCCAGTCATTTGCTGAGCTGAAAAACTTGTTTGCTCACTGCATTCCATATGGTCACTATCAGTATGTATAACTATAGCAGAAAAGGCCAACCTAGCTTCCCCATGCCATGCTGCCTGAGTGAAAAGAATGTGATGCCTCTGTTCATATCAAGTTGACCAGAACTTCATAAAGTTCAACACCTACCTTTTCCAAAAGACATTACTGAAATAGAAACAGGCCAGTTTTGTGCATACAAGGTGGCGCAACTGTAACAGACATACCAGTTAACATATGAAAGGAGATATGGCTCATGTGGCACTGAAGTGGACCATCAGTATTTTCAGTAAGATAATGTATCCTGTCCACCAAGAGTAGCCTGATGGTGCTTTTCCTCCCTTCCTCTTCTTCCCTTTCCTCCCCTCATCCTACCCCTCATTCTTGGACATGGATGGAAGAGGCAGAGTTGTTGGATAAGATGGATCTCTGATTAGGAAGTTGCCTGTCTCCTTAAGGCAGAGCCATCAGTGTCAGCTTTACACTTTACTCTCCTGCTGTTTAATTTCTTGCCAAATAACAGGCACTTACAGGGCTCAAAGGAAGGAAGTCAGGGGCTGATAAAAGCACCTTCCATCCAGACAGACACCAGCATCCGATCCACTCCAGTCATCATCTGTTCTGGCAAGTATGACCTCTGTCAGGAAGTTACCACAGACCTCAAGAACAAGATGAAAACTGCAACAGCCATTACCTCTACTGAAGCAAACTCTTTCGCATGGTTTTTGTCTGTTAATGCTGACTGCTCTTACAGACTGATACAACAGCATTAATGAAAACATTGGCAACTTTAATGGTGGGGAGTATCTGCTGCAGGTAATCACAAGAGGAAATTCTGGCAGCAGTACTGCCAAGAATGGTGAAGGAAGAAAATTATAAGAGTCAGTATTCCAGAGTCCTTGTTACCTTTTCTCCCCAGAGAAAGCAGAAATCATTTCCATGTCTAGGACAGAGTTTCAGACTGAGCCACCAGTGGAAACAGAAAAGGAGAGAGGAACTGAAGGGGGAAAGAACATAAGGGGACTGGCCCTTCTTTCTCATTAGAGCATCTGCTACTGGCAGAAGCAGACAGAAATTCAAGTAATGAAATCACTGTATGAGGAGGAGAGGGATGCAATATGCAAAAACCGGTTCCTACAGCTGCACTAGGACAAAGAACATTTAAATTGGACTAACAAAAGTCAAACAAAAGGGATAAGGGCAAAGAGACACAAATTCTAGGGCAAACAGTCACAGGTTCAGAAGGAAACAGGCAAGAGAAACACCTGGGTAGGGTGAGAAGAATGGCTCCAAGCAAAGAAATGGATTAAGCTTGAAGAGGAAGATGCTGATCAAGAGATCAGAAAGGTGAGTATCAGGTGTTAAAAGGGGGTTAGGGAGAAGAAGGGGTGAGGAAAGAAGCACAAGAGCTGCAAAAGGAGAAAGAGGTGTTCTGGCCTCGTGCTCTTAAAGACAAAGAGAGGGGTCTGGGAAGAGAAGAGTTCTCTGCTAGGAGGTAAAGTATAGCAGAAAAACTGAAGAGTCTCAGGAGCCCTGCCAATGTACTTTCTACATCACAATTTAAATAATAAAACTTTCTCCTGCATGGACAACTAAACTGTATTCTTTACATTCTAGGTACCTGTTTGACAGGTTCATACTGAAAAAAGCCAAAGACATTTGCAAATAAAGCCACAGGATGTTGCATTTCGAAGATGAGTCATACAATACTTAACACTTTAAAAAGTTACCAGTTGCAGGTGTCTAAAATTGAATACTGAAGATTAGTTGAAGCTCTTGACATTGGCTGGCCATCTATAAAAGGATAAATACCCCTTCCTTTATTTGCAGAAGTTTTCATGAAAGTGAATGCTTATAAAACCACCAGGCATGTAAAGATGAATACTTAAGAGCAAAAAAAGAAAAATAATCATTTTGCCCCCAGAACAGTAAATAATAAAATAATAAATACATCCTAAGTCTACACAACTAAGACAAAACACTGAGAAGTTGTTCATTAAGTGAATGTTGTCATTTTTTTGTGTGCTTAATGCAACAAGAATAGTCTTGTGAAAAACAAGCTGAAGCATCTGTGTAAATTAAGACCATCTCATAACGCACATGAACAACAGGGTCGAATCAGAACTAATAGCAGCCTGCATTCTGGCAGATCCTAAACTAAGATTTACAAATGTTGAGTGCTTCTCTCCTCACAGTTTGTGGGTGCAATATTATATGCAAATTCGTGACTAAATATTTATTGTATATTAATATGGCCAGGCATCAACGTTATTATTGTTTCTTTCCAGAAGATTTATTGTCCCATGTGGTTTTTAAATGCTTATGAAGAAATAATCACAGGCCTGAGGAGTCCATAATCTAAAGCTCAGAAAAAAAGCAGACTAGAGGACAAGTGTAGCATGTTTGAGGTATACCAAAATTACCAAATTCCTAAAGTGAGGCGTAATCAATACCTCTCCTAAAACCACCTCTGTTGTGATGCCCTCAAAAGAGATTTCAGTGTAAACAAAGCAGTGATGTCACCATCATTACAGTCACTAGCTTGAATCAGTACAGGTTCAGATGAGTAAAGTAGATTTGAAAGGTATATAACAAGTCAAGACAGGCTACTTAGGAAATAAAATAACTTCCACTTCATTTTGTCCCCTCAATTCTCCTCTCTTTTAGACGATCAGTTATCTTTATGTTTCTTTTACTTCCAAATAAAGAGAAAGAAAAATACTCATTTTAAAACTGATATGTGTTTGAGCTGTTACATAGTTCAAAAAGAGTTTTTAATCTAGGGAAATTTATTTCAGTTTATCTTTAAAAAAAGAAAACAAAAATCTACCACTTAATCATCTTCTGATATGTCACAATACTGAAATCAGTACTGCCCTCTGACAAAAGGAAAAGATTTCCTAGCTTCAGTGTGTAGGACCTGGCTGTTTTAGAAGGCACAGTCAGATATTATGAGAGGCCTCTAACAAACTGCCAAATGGCTTGATTGCGTGTCCATCTATCTTTAGTACCAGCTTTACTCATACCCAATACCTACCTTGTCCAAGTACAGTAACACAAATACGGAATTTGGCAATTCGCAGTAGCAGCAGCAAACTTCAAAGAAAAAATTCAGTTAAATTTCTATACATGTGAAAATATATGCAGCTGATTTTTAACACAAATCTATATTTCTTTCCTTATCCCTTTTGTGTGCAATATCTAAAATGTAAGAATTCATCCCCCAATATATAAAAGCAATTAAATCCATCCTCAGACTTAATCATATGTTTAACACTTAGTGGATCAGGGCACCGACTCAACATCACCATGGCCAGCTTACTACAAGAAGAGGCCTTCCTGACATTCCTCCTTCACATTGTTTAGCTCTGTGGTAGCCATCATATTTACTTCTTCCCTAGCCAAAGAAAGAAAGAGTTGTTTAATTTACAAGACAACAATGGCACAATGTAGGTAGGAAAAAGTTTCTAGACGCCAGAAGAGTAAAGTTCTAGGGAACCCTTTTAAGACAGCTCTAGGGCAACCTTGAGAAAGCAAGAAACTATTTAGTTTAAGATAGACCTTGAAGCAGTCATTAAGGATTTTAGCATGTAAATGCCTGCAGTTGGAGAGGACCCTTCCAAGAAAAGCTTCTAAGAACTTCTTTCCAATCTTGTGGTCTCATACATTTCACATCTACACTTGTTCCTCATTATCTATATAGGCTCTCAGTGTACCATTTTAACCTCACCTATGCAGGCCTTCAGATCATCAAAACAATCAGCACCCTTTATTACAGCACTACTTAGCCTAATGTCCTGAGTTTAACCTTTAACCCGTTACTCAGCCAAAGAAGAATATTAAAGGTTAGTCAACTTCTGTAAAACTTTTTCACATGCACAAAAGGAAGATAGCAAATAAACACAAAAGTTATTCATATATGTCCTGAGTTCCAGGTAGCTGCGGTAAATTGTGCAATATGGGACGCTAAATCTCTTTTCCCATAAGGCTCTTTAGATGATCATATTCTTCCCACACAATTTCTCTTCCATCACCCCAGGGAGTTTAATCATACCTGTTGTGATGAAAAGCCAACTTCTAAATGAGTTTGGACACCCTCTGGACGCAGTTCCAAAACACCCAATTAACTACATGCCAATTATCTACATACAAAATGCCTTCAGAGTTGGTATTTCTATTTCACAATGTCGTATGACAAGGTCTTCACCCAGAATCTGGTGACTATACCTTTAAAAACAGTTGTAACATCATCTACATTGATGTAATTTTCCTTTCTTTCAATAATCATTTTAAACATAAAAGTGGGGGTATTTTAAGTTTTTATCAATAGGACCATTCTTTACTCAGTATCCTATCAGTAGCTTAATTTTTGTTTATGAAACTATGTAACTAAAAAATGAATAACAAAAAGAGATACTGTATTTATGCAATCTCTACCTTTACAAATTAAGTATCTTTACTATGTAATAAGTGTTCAATTCGCTGTTGTGGTCTTTGCTTTCTGATTAATAAGGTATCCAAAAAGCACGTCTAACTTCAGATACTTTTCTTCTATATTTGAGAAGTTTCGGCTCTTGAAAAGTAAGGTAAATAGGGACAGAAAACAGGGACATAATGAAGTCCTTTAATATTTAAAGAAATCTTTATAATAAATTATAATAAAATATCTAATTACAGATTGCAACTTCACTATTTTACTAAATATTATCAGATTTATTAAACATTGCCTCTTATGTTCAAGCATAACCCTATATATTACTTTTTTTTCTCCACGAGACTTAGGAAACCTTTACTTTAAAAGGGGAATTAAGCAAGAATATTAGAGTTGACAAGAATATATCAATAAAACAGGGAGGCAACTCTTTCACTCCTGGCCTCCTGAGAAAGAACAGATTCAAATGTTGTTTCTAACAGAGCATGGAAAGGAGAGTGAAAAATGTGTTTGTTGACAAAGGACGTGACTGATGCAAATGAGGTTACACATCCCACTAGGCACAGCTTTGTGACATTTTGGGGGAGGAAGTGGGTGGCCTACTTTGCTTCCTCCCTCACTTAAGGAGAAATACTTACTGCATAAATCATCAACCCCACTCTCTCTGGCTTTCTGGCACTGATAGAGGAGCATAGATGTAAGGAACATTTTTTTACAAGTCAAATTCATGTCCCATGTTTTCTTATGTTGTGTTTAACTTTAAGATGACAGTGTTGCTAATGAGCTGTATATATTCCCTAATGCAAATCAGATTAGAATTACTGACGTTATAACCGCCTCATGAGGGGATGGGTGTCAAAGTCCCTTGCGTAAATGCGACTCCTAGAAAGTTCAAGACTCCTATCCAGGACTTCGAAAGAATAAATACTATAACAACATACTACATTAAGATTCTCAACTGAAAAGAAAAAGAACCAATAGCAAATTTAGCTGCCTTTTTTATGAGATAAAGCAATTAAAGCACAAATCCAGAGACTACTGTCCCTCTGAATTTTTCCTTAGCAAAGATGACTCCTCGCAAATCACAACTAGATAACCCAACACAAAGTAATACTTTCCAGATCCTTGTAATCTGATCTATTCTTATAGCTCTTTCTTAATGAAGAAGTGTTCATCAGATTGTTTAAAGAGGTGGGGTATCTGCAAAAAAGACTATGAAAGTCAGATCACAGTTGAACATTTTCCTGAGCCGCTGTCAAAGTGCTCTCTTGTTCTTCTCATTCAGGACTCTTCCCTCATTTGCTTTCTATTCTAATGACTTTGTTTCCAGTCTGGAAATTGCCATGGCAGAAATCCCACCCATTAGGCAACTTTGGGCAAAGAAGCTATGAAAGTTAGAGCAAGAAGCAAGCAGCCAGAAACAAAAATGGCCAGCTAAGGAAAGCAAGGTACAGCAAGATCTGTATCAATTCCTAATTTGCCTGTACTCCAGTCTAGAGGATTTACTGAGTGAGCTGGCAGTGTGCTTAGAAGTGATGGCCCTAGGCCATCACAGTGAAAATGGAAACTGCTACCTGCACTTTCTGTGCTATACAATGTAAGTTCTTATAATATTTATGAAAGTACCAAATTGTACATAAATGCTATCCAGGACAATTGTTCTGTCAACAAATGGAACACATGTTTCTGCAGCACTCCAGTAACTGAGCAGGAGTCAGATTACATCCCATCAGCCAGCCGGGAAGCTAAGTTTTCCCTTGTGATTGCAAACCAGCAAGCTGTTTTTGGCAAGATCCAAATAGCTCTGTCCCTGACAGACATCTAGGCACTGAATTTCCAATTATGGACAAGTTGCTTTTAGGAGTTTCAGATCTGAATTACAGACTTCATCTTAAATTCAACAGCTATTGCAAAACAGTTTGCCTGTCAAGTTACAGGCCAATCTGGGGGGAAAAAATGATAGAAGTTCAGCAAAAGTTTGCTAATGTACTTGCATTTATTTAGCAAAGGATTAAAATGCCTATAGACAGATGACATGGATATTAAATTTTAGTAAAATGGAATTACTTTATCTCAAAAGTGTCTCCTTTTATTGATTGATATTAGTCGGGGATGAGGCAAGAAGGCAAGAGGCAAGAGGCAAGAAGGAATATATCCATATCAAAATTTAGACAGAAAAGATACAGAGCTTCTTGAATTTTCTTCCTCTGAATTTGCAAAATTGAAATTTTATCTTGTCTCCCCATCTTAAAAAAAGTGTCTGTTTCTACTGTCACAGTCAGCTTCCACAGAAGTGCCTTCAAAATTCTTATGTACTATGAGTTTCATTTCTTGTTTATTTCTTATTGCAAAAAAGTTGTTTGAACAGCTTTAGAAGTACATGGGGATAGACCATACTATCTCTGTGCCACTAAAGTGCTCTTTATACTCTTCACAATGCCACTTCTTTATTGTGGTCTATTTTAAAGGTGCACCATAGTTGGACAGTCTCAAATTCCTGTCTGATAATCGAAAACTGAGATTTCTGGAAATAAAAAACTTCTCTCTGTGTGATCGTACAACTCACCTACCACAGCAGAAAGTTTCATACACATCATTCACTCAGGAATTCATCCAAAAGGACTCAGATTGTTTATGAAATATACTGGAATTGCTATTTATTGAATACTATTTACTAACTACTTTTCTGGCAACTTTCTATGTGCAAAATAGTAGTAGTTCAGCACATTAGATTTCCACTTTTAAAAACTTAAGGTAGAATCAGAATCTAGAGAAATTCAGTTTAAATAAATAATAAGAAAAGCTAAAATATATGGAAACAGAATATGGAAGTGGATTATTTGGCAAAAAGATTCACAAGACACAAGAAATTACTTCCATCTTTTAAACCAGTCTACCTAACCTGAAATGCTTTATGTTGATAACCACGTCTGTATTCGTGAAGGATTGCCACATGTACCAAATGGGTTACAGCAGTTACTCTAAAATTTAAGAAAATCTAAGAAAATCTTACTTAGTGTACAATTTAAATTTCAAATAGTCAAACCCAAAAAAAAAAGAAGAAAAAGAAAATAGTCATAAATCTTGAACCTAACCCATGACTCTCATTTCAAGTCAGCTCCCAGCTACAAAACTCTTCCTTACTTTAGTGACTGTTGCATCTGCTGAAGTATTCCCAGTTTAAAAACAAGGCAAGGGTGGATCCCAGCGTTACTCTCTCAGGTGTGGTATCAGGTAGGACACACATGATTTGGGTTCATTGTTGAGGGTACCTATAAGAAGAAATGTAAAACGATAAAAACTGATGTACTGGATTAAATCATAGCTTTTTATGTTCTATATTCTGCTTCTAGCTCTGGCCCACAGCAGAGGCTTAGCAAAGTAAGAAAATGAAATAGAATTATTTTAGTATGCTCTTTGCCCTGGTACGTCCTCCTAGTTCTCAGCAACCAGCATAGGGATCTCTTAGTCTGAAGGCTGTCTCCAGACCATCACATTCAAGAGCCAATAAACAAATTGGCCACGACTTTCTCCAACATTCATTTAAATAGATTTATACTTTTGATGAGCAAGTAGCTGCCTTTTGTGTTTAAACTGCCTTGTAACAGAAGAAATTAAGACTTCCCATTTAAGTTACAAAAACTAGCGAATATACATTTCTTGCTGATTTTCTGTATGTCATATGTGATTTCTGTACACCTGTGTAATTTTACGTCTCTGAAGAAGGGGCTATCTTTTCCTGATGGGGTGACTGATATGACCAGGTCACTATGGTCCCTCCTTTGCATAGAAGTCCATCTGTACCACTGAACCCCATCCCCATCTCTAGTTCTGCTGTACTCTGAGGCATAGCTTTGTACAGCATTGAAACTGCAGGTTTCTAATACTAACGTAACAGTATCTTCTTTTTATTTGCTATTCCTTTCCTAGTAAATTATAATATTCTGCTGGTTAGTTTGCCCACCACTGAGCATTGAGCTCACTTTTTCACAGGATTATCCACATCAACATATGTATTATTTCCCTAGTAGTAATATTAACTAAAAGCAGTGACTTTGAGACATATCAGCAGACTCACTAGCACTTTGTGATGAGGTGCACAGAATTTCTGTTCAACTCTATTTTTGGTACAATTTTCAGATTCTTTCTTTTTTTAAAAAAAATAATGTTCACTACCCTGGTTTAAACATTTTGTCAACTGGCATAAGAGGATTTTTGAAACAAATATTATCACCATCTCCAGTACAACGAAGTTCTTTTGACACCAGAGGAAGAATATTGCTGCAAGTACAAAATATCATAGGACAATAGCAGTATTACCTAAAACATCCTAGCGTAAGCTGATTTTTAGGGTATTGACTTTGATGATTTCTACCAGTGATCTAAATGCATGTTTGCACTTTTAATTACCATATATCAACTTTCAAGATCCTATTTAAAGCACTTAACTCTCCTGCAGTCAGTTTATCTGTTTTATTTGAGCTTTAAAATTATATTTTTTTCCATATTTATAGTTCTAATACTCCAACACTATTTGAATATAAAGATCCATACTAAATATGTCTAACAGAAAAACATCTTGGCCTGGATGTAGAAGGGGTAGAAAAAGACAGATAGAATCTCTGCTGTTTCATTCTTCCCTGAACAAGATATACTCTGACCAAAGTCTTCCTTATTAAAGATTTGCAGCTTGTGTAAATCATTTTGGCTACTCTGGCTTGACTGCATTTGTGTGAAGCAGAGCATGTACAGCCTAAGCAGTAGCAGTACATCATCTCCAAAGTGTGCCAGGAGAGACGGAAGAAAAAAAGCTGATCAGACATTAGACCATTCTGAGCTAAGAACCATATTAGCATGGCACTCTGCTGGGGCTAATTTCTCTGGTGAGAAATAGTTCATATAGACATACCCTCAGACAGTTGCTGACATTTTATGACTCTCCTTTACCTTTTATGAGAGCTGCCATTTATAACCAAGAAACAGTTTTTATTTTGTTCCTTCCCAGTTTCTGGATCTAAACCACTACTAGAACTCTGTTTAATAAATTCATATGAGACTTCCTTGTTTAAAACTGCCACCACCCTGCTGAACTTTGAAGCCAATGGTTTGTCATTCCAAATTATCTCTCCATCATCATTTGTCTTAAGCTTTTATTTATATTGTTCCGTCAGAGTAAAAACACACAGAGACAACTTTTTTTATCTTCATCTCTGTGGTGTGGTTTTGAGCACTTTTGTCAAAATCAGTCCCGCTTAAGCTGTGAGAAAAACATGCATTTACACCAGCAGATATAGAAATTGGATTTACACGTTAGTTCTGGCTTAGTACAACCAATGGTTGTAACATACTTTTCGTTCCCTAGTTGCAGGGTACAATAAGAACATACAGTCTTGCAATCATTATATACACTTACTTTTTGCTCTATGTAATACAAAATTAATATGATAGCTGCAGAGAAAAACATTCCAGAAATCTAGCATACCAAAATGGACTGTAAAAACAAAGTTTCTAGGGTCTGATTTCCCAAAGAAAATATACATAATAATTACAAAGTTAGGGCCCCTAGTTTAGCCTCTAGTGTCAGATCCACCAAGATACTGAAGTGTTACTGTTATATTGCATTTCACTAAGGAATTTGCTCTCCACCTCCTTCTCCATTACAGTTTCATTTGAAAGAAAAAACAAAACACTACCGAAAATAGTTGTTCATTCAATACTACAGTTCAGCAAAGCTCTGCACAAATCTTCCAATACAGGATATGGCTTGCTTTGTTTAAGCTTCTAAATTAGGTTATATAGAAACTTATTAGAATTTATATCACCCACCCAAAACCCTGTATAAGCTCTAAGCTCTGCAAAATGTAATACAAACCAAAGATAGAAGATTGTAGATGGGAATAAAATGCCAAACATAAACTGTAATTTGACAAGAAAAATGTAGATAAAAATAAAACTTGGAGGTTTACTCTAATGCTTGGCTGCAGGAAAGCTTACTTTGCTGAGGACTAGAGTTTAGAATAACTCCCCAAAGAACTCTGGCACTAGTAGGAAGAGACTGCAAGGACTTAGGTTATTTAGAAAACAACTCCTCCTAGAGCCAGAATTATTAGCTTTCGAGAGCACATTTGGATTTCCATCTTCTCAGTTTTTAGCAAAAGTAAAATTCTTTTGACAATAGTAATTTTTGAGAAGTCCTTATGTGGACAAAAAATTATTCCATAAAAAGAGAACAGTTTTGCAACAGAGATGATAGAATCTGTTATGTCTCAGAGCAGGAGCAACAGTGATCAAACATACTGTACTATGTGACTACTATACATTCCCTCCAGCTACACAGAGAAAGGACTCTGCCCTGTGAGAAGCTACACTCAAAATACCTCAAGTGTTTTATTATATCACTGCCTTCACCAGATGCCTAGGCCAGAGACAACCTACAATCCTAGTGCTTATAGTTACTACCAAGTTTTGAGTTTTGCACATTGTTCCATACAACAGACTATGTCCCGCAATTTATTTCTGCCAGTGAAATTCTCTGTTCAAACCTAGGCCCTGAAGGTGAGCTCATATTAGCTGTTTGCAGCTAATGACAATGGCAGCAAGGAAGAATCAACTCATACCTACTGAGATTCCTTCCCTTGCACCTATTATTTTTCACTCTGTGTCAGAAGGCTGCCACATGGTCCTATAGCTGTATAGTTTAATCTGAATCCTGCTCTCCTCTACACGCTACCATTTACTCTCTTGTGCTAGCACTGTTGCTTTTGCAATTGTGAAGTGAGGTGAGCCAGCTGAAAACAAATCCTAAAAAAAGGGATTGATGTTTGGCTGGCTCAGCCCCTGAAGGAGACAGAACTATGGCAGCCCCAAGTAGGTCAGCCACAGTTGCTGCAATATTGCACCTTTATTCTCACCACCAACTTGCCCATCACATCAGATTCCTCTGTCCCTTCCTTTAGATTTTCCAGAGCCTTGTGCTTTGCTCTTGCAGTTTCTCACGGTTAACCAAAGCTCTCCATAAGCATCCCCTGAGCTATCTTATTCTTCCAATCCCCCTGCACTTAACATGGGTGAAATTGCTGACCTGTAGTGACAACTTCCTATAAACATACATCAAAAATATCCCTCTTATTTACTTACCATGTCCATTTGCAAGAGTTGTTTATGTGACTGTCTTCTTTGAGGTACTGGCTATGTCTGTACTAGATACTGTACAAATACAACACAACTTTCAGCTGGAGTCACAGGCACACACACACAAGGCAATAAAAACTATATATCCTAGATCCAGCAGAGCAGACATTCCCATAGTATGTGATGTATGTATTAGTAGCAATACTTCCAGTAGTGGTACCTATGGCCACAAATATGACTTTATATCACAAAAAAAAAAAAGAGTTGTGTGGTAAGGAGCATTTGTGTTACTGCTGGGCTGGACACTACTAAATAAACTAGCTATTATGCATGCTCACTGTGCCTGTACTTCCATAGTAAAGTCTGAAGGAAGGAAACATATGAATTACTATGAGGCTCAGTGGAGGAAAATAGGGTTCCATGATGACAAGCCACTCCAGCTGCAGGTTTGTCTTCAGAAGTAGCAGTGACACGAGCCAATAGGCTTTACTATCAAAGAGAGGAGGGACTGTGCTTTTCCTATCATACTGTCTGAACAATGGACAGCAGTTCTTCCACTCTGTCTTCACACATGTTCTACCCTGAGTCCACTGTCAGCTTGGTTCTAGCAAAGTAAGTCCACACATTTTGGCTTTGGTGAAAGAGCTCTGCACTGTCACCTGCATGCTGCTGACTCGAGGTGCCTCACTGCCTTCCATGCTGTTTCAAATGTGGAGATTCCTCAAGAACACCAAGCTTGAAGATTAAAAGAAGGTGACTCAGCACTAGCAGCATGTTTTTTTCAGGCAACAAGGTAGGGACAAATCAAAGACCATTCCTTCTATAGTCCTCAAGCAAGAAGCATACTATATGTCTTTGCCAGCCCAAATTAATGTTGTTCACAGGCCCAAACATGATTCCTGGTAACAAAGTCTAGACTGTGTTACTAAAATAAGACAGCAGAAACTAAGTACTCTTTGGATATACTTCGACAGTAGGTTGCCAGCACTGGTGCTTCAAGACTGGTCATGATAAGAACAATCCTCCAGCAACTATGCCGCAGTGTCTTTGTTCTTGAGGTGGTGTCTACTTCAGTCACTCACTAGAACTTCACCACCCAGGAACTCAGACACTAGTGCTGTCACCCTTTCCTGCAACGTCTATTTCCTAACCCACTTTCCCACACAAAAGCTCCAGCTCAAAATTGTATTCCTGCTTGGGAGAGGATTCTTGTATCCCTTAGGCCTGTACTGCCTCACACCCCACTGCAGAACACATTTACATGGCTGCTGTAGGATGAGAAGTGAAATGGGGTTCTGCTGAGAAACACACTAGATAAAAGCACAACAAGAGCCAGACTAGAGAAGTGAGGAAAACACACAACCCAGGCTGCTCTCCTCCAGAATAGAAAAGTCCTTGACAAACTTGGCAATGATGCCACTCTAGTGTTGCCACTCATGCTTCATAAGATCCAGGAAGAAGACTGTTGGCAATGCTCACTGAAGATAGATTTGAGAGATTGTCCCTGAGGTTGCACACTGAGGAGAGGATACATACAACAGAAATAACTTTGTCCTTAGTTGGATTAAACCTAAACTTTGAAAGAGATGCATTAAGAGCGAGGGAATACAGTTCAAGTTTCTCACTCAGGAAGTATGTAATCTACATTCCCCCTTCTTTTCATGGTATGTGATGTATACAGGTGGCTGGGGAATCAGTAATTTGGCTTCACGACCAACTTATTCCAGAGGCATATCCCAATGAAGCAGAATGAAGGAAAGGACCAAAAAGCTGCAATGAGAAGCACACGAGGCTAGCAGAGCACTGACAGTGATTCTGACACTGTAAAGTAGCATGTGACAGCCTGTCAGCCCATCGCAAGACACAGCTACATGTGTCCCCACTGCACCCAAGTAAGCAGTTCAAACTAACACCTTTCATGTCTCAACTGTGGCAAGCAGAGGTCAATTCCCACAGTGCAGCTGACAGGCACTTGCTAACACTGCTTTGCAGGTGCTGACACCCAAATGCGTTTCTCAATCCATGAATTTTGACAAGGTACTCACTGAATGGCATTCATGCATCTTGCGGAATGCAAGATGAAATTTTCCAGAAAGTTGCAAAAGCAGTGACTACTCAGTCCATGGGTAACTTGGTGCTCATGAAACCACATAGCTTGCCTTCTTATCTGTCTGTACAGTAGCTAAACCATACTGGAGATACAGAGGAAGTCAGTTTCTGGAAAGTTTCCTGGTTTTTTTTTTTTTTTAAATATGTATTTTAAGACAAATAAATATGTAAAAGTTGATAGGCTTTAAAATTTATTATTAATAATGAAATCTCATCTGGTTTATTACTGCTAAACTTTTTTTTCTTTTTAAATGAAGATATAATCAAATAAAGCAAAATATCAGGTCAAAAGTTAGCATCTTGCCACCATATTTACACAGTCAAATATTTGAGGTAGTACACAAACATTAGCATATTACAAACCTATTCAACATAGTTTAAGTTATCTTTTCAAGCCTCACCCAGTTTTACAGTACTGAATGTGTTCTTGCAGCTACAAAGGCTGTTTTAAGTATTACCAATAAACATCTGATCCTTCCACCCATTGCTACACTTCTCCATGCAAAAACGTGTGCAAAATATAGTAAGATAATATTTAATGGGAATATAAAATCTAGGCCTGTCAAGCTATCAAAATCAACATCCTGCGCCTGTTTAGGTAGTGATGAAATTCATCCTTGCTCCTATCCAATGCACAGGTCTATCAGCCAAGGGAGGTAGTGAGACCAAAGCCTTTGCAGTTGTTACTCACATTGTAATGGTATCAATTCAGGCATATCGGTCTGAGGAAGAGGTCCCTGCTTGCAGTTTTCTTAGAAGATCTGCATTTCTGAAGATGTGCTTCTGTGCTGCTTCAGCGTTCAGGATAATGTCCCTACAAAGCCATCCCAAATCATTGAAGTGCTCCCTCTCCACTGTGCTCTGAGGTGCATGCAGCCAAGGAAGGCAGGACTAAGTCCTGCTGGCCCAGCAGGAAAAACATAATTTCAGAGAGCTCACTTATTTTGGGTGCAAAATCTAGAATCACCACATTCAACTGAAGGGCACATTTCCCACCTGGGCAATGTCTCCCCTCCCTTAAATATTCATAGAAAAATCAACCACTTTAAAGACCTTTACAGTATTTCAAGCTTCCAGAGTGTGACTACAAATCAATTTTTCTTGCATCGGAGAAACATTTCCTTCAAGCCTTAATTTCTGCTGCTACTGCTGATCGTTCCTGATGGGCACCTGGACTACTTCCCAGCACGCTGCATGTACTCATTTCACACACAGTCCCAAAAGCACTAGTCCATCTCCTTAACTGTCTCTCAGGCAATCCTAAAAGAGACATAAAACTGCAATATTTCTATTGCAATGGAAAGGTGATAAGTTGACAAAGTTGAAAAGCAACAACAGATTGTTTTTAAATCCTAATAAATTTATGGAATATAAAATTATTATTGCAATGAAAACCATGGAAACTTGAGCTTGAGTACAGCACCTGTAGGACGTGGAGCACAGTAAAAGGATTTTGCAGAACAGTCTTTTACACTTTGGGTGGATGCTCTTCACAGTCTCTTAGGTATTTTGTGTTTGTAGTCTCTCATAATAATGACACATCACAAAGACCCCAAGCACAAAAATAATAGCCAAGCAGCCAAAGGCCATTAACCATTGTAGCTTTTGGTGTCAGACCTGGCTTTAATCATGTTGTCCAATACTGGTGACAGGCATAAAGAAATTGAACAGTTGGTCTCAGTTTGTTTATTCAGAATTAGCCTAAGTACTAGAGCCTTTCTCTTCTCTTCTGCTAGCAGAGATTGATTTGTATTCATCAGTCCATGTTGTACCAAAGTATGTGGCTTCACGCTGGCAGCCTGAGACTCTGTTGTTCTGAGACAAACCACTGCTGCTAGGTTGAAACCAACTTTCTATTTATTGACTACTGTGCATATAATGTTTGTTTCTTATATTATCTTATTGGAACAGCTCTGTAAAAATAGAAGTTTTTAAATAACTCCTTATCAAAATTTCAAGCCAGGTTTTACCTTTTGGCTGTTTTTGCAAAGGATATTGTTTGTGAAAAATTCATCTGACCAACCATAGACTTCTTTTTGTTTAATTCTATGCCCATGGAAGCATCTTTTCCTGTAAGCAGCCATTGCTTTTTTTTCTAGAAAATTGTACTTGGCAGTGTGGTAATGCTGTTTTCAGCTGAAGGATAGGTGACTGAAGACTCACTACAATAATAAATGACTAAAATCTGTTCATCGGAGAAAGGGAAAGAGGGTGCAAGGGAGAAAAGAGACTAATGGCTTTCCATAAAATGTTTCGATTCTTACTTTGATTTCCTTTAGCTTTGTGGTTAGCTGTTGCCTAAGGAAAACTCTCTCACTGAACACATCACATCTAATGTTAGATACAGTAAATCTAAAGCTCTGTGTAGAATACTGTTAGTTCACAAAAAAAGTTGCATCAAATCCCTAACTAGTTAAAAGGGTGTATGTGCAAGTTATAATTTCCCTAGAGATAAGGCAATCCAAATAAAATATTGTTTCTGCTCCTTGGACCAGAAAGAGAAAAGGCTAGTTTTGCAGTAATAGGGCCTCTTAATATCAGGCCTATTTTAGCTGACAGAAATGACTTTGAAGATTGTCAGTGTTGTGCTTAATTGAGGACTGTAAAAAGATCACCCAGATACTAACAAAGGAATTTTTTTTTTATCTAAAACTGAATTTCCTATATCTCTAAGTTTCTTAAGTTCTGCTAAAATGAAATGAGATTTTTTTTCCAGTTTTTTCAGTTGCTGTAGAAAATTCCATTTATGAGAGAGAATTATATTAATAGTCTCAGTATCTCATAATATCCAAAAAGAATGTCCCATACACATATTAGCACATTTACTGTTACAAATTTTAAATGCTTACAGCAGCACAAATAGCTCTGAGGACCATTTGATGTAAATTCTACAGTTGCTTAACTCATTGCAACTCCAGTAACTTCAGTGCAGATATTTCAGATTTATATAAGCATAAATAAGCAATATGAGAACTGGGAACCACACTCAGTAAAGATTTCTCACTCTACTTGCAGAAAGGATTATTTGGTCTTTCCCATTAAAGATATTTGATAAGCCTTAAAAAAACCATTCCTCCCTCCAACACACACACACACAGATACTGCCATGTTTTTATATCCCACTTCAAGTGCCTCCTTGCCTTAAAGAAAGAAAAAAGATGTAATGCTGGTACAAAGGGTCATTGTTGGCATAAACAGACCTGCCTCAGGTTGGCATAACTTCAGCAGAATCCCTGTGCAGCCAAATGAATTCAGACAGATGCTGCAGAGCTATCATGCTTTTACCATGTCATGTATTTATGATCCCACAGGAAAATAAATAAAAAAAGAAGAGCTGAGTGCAGCGATACTTTTAAAATAAGTGAGAGCAGGTAAAAACATGCTCTGCTCTGACAGCGCCAAGTACAGCTCATTCAAATAAATGCAGCAAACATGTTGACTTATATTCCAGCCTCCCAGTAAACTTTCACCTGCATGCCTATCAGCCACCCAGAGCTGCTCAGAAAATTATTTATCAGCACCTGTCAATAGCATTTTACTTCTATATCTTTTAAGGTGCCTAATTCCTAATCTGAGGAATTTGGGCAACTGTGTATCTTTGAGGATCCAAACCTACGCTTCACTGAATATCAAGTGATTCAACCTGAGTCATTAAGCACATAGTTGAAAAAATTACACTGTCAGGAACACAGCCTTACCAAGTCCTAATACCAGATTTGGATTATTCACTCTGCCCTCTACAATTCACATCTTAAAATTTCCAGTAGCAATTAACTAAATTACATGCATTTCCAAAAAGCTGGCACTTCTAAACATCTTGCAGGTAGTAATTCACAACACAAGTAGTGCCTTACCGGACAGCAGGTGAGCTGTTGGAAAATGTCTGCAGCTTCACTATGAATGCAACTTGCTGCATGTGGAGGTGGGACACTGGAAGCACATCCCCACTACCTGTTATAGCTTAGAGCAAGAAGGCACAGTCACTTAGTTTGATAGTGCCAATTCCCAGGTACCTTTCTCCCCAGGTGCCCCAGGGGACAATGATACACAGAAGGGCCAGTAAATGGCCTTCTTGCACTGCACTGGCCTGCTGTTCATATAGACATCTATGAATTCTGAGGAGGAAATATTTTGCCCATTACAATCTTTCACCTCTGAAATGGTTGTCAAGCACTGGAACAGGCTGCCCAGGGAAGTGGTTATGTCACCAGCCCCAGAAGTATTTAAAAGACATTAGACATGGCGCTTAGGGACATGGTTTGGTGGTAGAGTGGCAGTTTACGGTTGGAGTTAATGATCTTAAGGGTCTTTGATTATGATTCTATGATTCTCTCTCTCTCTCATGTCTGCTTCTAATGAACTTACAAAATAGAAGAGATGAGAAGAATTACTAGACTTCTCATTATAGCTGGTCATACTGAGCCATAGCTTGCATACTGAGCACTGTGTATCAGTTAATTTTATCCCTTTATTCCTTTCAGGGCATTAAAATAAATTTGAAAGCTTCATAGATTAGTCTAACATACAGGATATACCACAGGAAGAAGACAGAGAATCTTCTTCTACAAAGTCCCAAAAGCCGATTTCAGAAAATACTCTAAATCAAGCAGATTATCACTGGTCTTCATCAATTTTATAGTGTAAATGTCAGTGTTCTTCATAACATTTGGAACTAAAATTTAAAATGGTAAGAAAACTACCATACATAGGTTACATATTTTGCATTGGTCCATTATCTACAGTGATCACCATGTAAGATTCTATGGTTGACTTCAGGTTCCTCACCTCTCTCTGCTGGAGCCAAACACAGAGATAGGGGATACAATGTCGTTTTATGGATTTCACAAACAAAAGCACTCAAGTTGTGAGCTCTGACCTGCAAAAACAAGTTCAGCCACCATGCAACTCAACTGGCAATTTTCCTGCCTGAAAGAGACTCCTTAGTGGAGGAGGAAGACTCGATGTGAGCAGAACCTGGGTACCAAAACGGTTAGTGCTGAAAAATATTGGCAGCACCTTTCATAACACTCGCAAGTATATGGTTAACGGATTTCAGCTCATCCTATTAGTTCTTACCTTAACGTAGCTTCAAAGTGCCCCAACATATTTCTGCAGGAGTCCTACAAATATACTGTTTTGGGAAACAGCAATTAAGATTTTTGTTTGTTTGTGTGTTGTTGTCCCCCTCCCTCCCCAGGTTTCAAAGAGATTCTCATAGGAAGCCTATTTCCTCATTTACAAAGACATGGTCCTGGCTTGTGATATGTATTCCTGAGACTCAAGACAGACAAGGCTTAACTACCTAATTGGAGGTTCCCTAGACAGATAAGCCTTGCTCAGAGAGATGGCACGCTGCTGCATTTCAGCAAGCCCTTGCTATTTTAATTACTTAAAGGGGCTCTGGTTTGTTGGGCCCCTTTTAGAGGAAATCATAGAATGCAGGTTCAGAGGGAACCTCATCTAGAAGTCTCTCTCTCCGGCCCCAAGACAGAATCAGCAGTACCTATACAATTCTTGACACGTGAGTGTGCAGCTTTTTTTGATGTCCCCTAAAGATTGCAGAATCGCTCTGTGAGCGCCACTTCCATCATGTTAATGTTAATGTTAAATGTTGCTGGCATCCAGGCTAAACATCACTTGCTGCAACTCAACTGCTATGCACAGAAAACATACAGAATCATTCATTCCTTTCAATTTTGTAGCTACCTTGTCTGATGACTTTTTTCATCTTTCTTCTGATTTTTCTTTCCTAGATAAGGGCTGATGTCTTTTCAGTCTTGTCTTGTGGATCTTAACTGTCACCTCAAGTAAGGTAACATTCTCCTGCAGGAGAATGGCTGCATTCGACTGATTGAGATACTGACAACTTTGTGGTATGTCTGAAGAGCTCCATCTTTCGAAAACGTACTAAATTGCCATGGATTTCAAAAGTCATTATGGTTACGCTATATACAAACAGGCATTTTGTCTCCTCACTAGTAAATGTATTATTGATTTAATTTACTACTGAAATGTATTATTTCACTTTGCTATGAAAATAAATAATTTTTAAATGCACAGAACTTTTATTAAACTCAAATTCTGCAGCTCACCTGACTACAGCAATCATCTAAATACTGTAAGTTTTTTCTATAATACGTGAAAAGAATATGCCATTCCTCTAATCAACTACCCTTTCACCTGCTGACAATGGCCATAGTCAAGATAGCTCAACTAGTAGCAAAATTAAATAGAAAATTATTTCCCCTCCCTTTTCACAAACACATTCTTCAATTTTCCCAGTATTTAGTGTTTATCAATGTTTTGATTAGATAGTTCACCCATATGCTCTCTCCATACCAACAACTGATAAACCACCCGTTAGAATGGAAAACTACACATGTTCAGGAAGTGTGCACAGACAAGAAAATCACTCCAGTCATTAATTAACTTTATGGCTCCAGTAAAAAAGTCATTTCTGTCTTTTCAATAGTAAAAATGAAGGTGTATCTGCTTTGCAAATTACTTAGTCCCTGTGATGCTTAGACTTTGGCATCCTTCGGTAAAAGATGCAGTGTGGAATACTTCAGATGCCCATGGTTAAAAATGACCTCTACAATATAGCCTGCATGGGCAATTAATAATGGAATAAATCAAAACAAATTACACACCGACAGTAGAAAGCAATGCTGTAAAAAAAAAATAAAGAAAAAAAAAAAAGAAAACCCACAAAGGTCTTTGTTTAGCAGACAGAGGAATCGGTTTCATCATCCTTGGTAACAAGATTATGCACTGTAATTAACTGTTAGAAGGCTAGTACTGTAAATAATCCAAGTTACCCGAAACCAGGTTGTGATGTCTGGGTATGTTTGTTGAAGGGTGTTAGCTTCCAAGCCCTTTTCACAAGAACTTACCACAGAAAGCAGGCTGGATATTCTTGTTATTGAGTTACATACAGACATTTTAATTAAGTTGGAATTAATATCTTTAGAAAGACAAAGAGCAAAGAGAAGAGAAATACACTATATTTTGTACTTCATCTTGACAAAGAGAAAATAAATAAATAAATGAGGCTTCATGTCACCAAGCAGATTCTGTAAGTAAGCAAAATGTTAAAAAATAAGTGGTCTCGAGCTGTGGAGCTGATCCCTGTGTCTAAATGGTTCCCACTCAGGTAAGAATAGAGAAGAGCTACAGCACTAAGCTTCACGCTTCCCCTCCATGGAAAGCAGGGGATAGAGGATGGAATAAGAACAATTCCATCCATAATTGTATACACTGTTATATATCATTCCCTTTTGTATTTGTTGCTTCTTATCTCCACTCAGACTGAGTGGCGGCCAGTACATTTCCACAAAAATACATAAAAAAACGTCAGCATAGCTAGAGCTTAACTGCTTTCAAAATACATGAGCTGGTCAGAGCTAACCCTTGTGTTATATGAAGCACAGGTGGGAGCCAGTCTGTTGTGGATGAACTGGCCCCAGCATCTCAAGCCCACAACAAGCATTAGTGACACAGGCTTCTCTGTGGCTCCTTGCATCTGCGCTACACTGCAATCTCCACCTTTCTTCCAAAGTAAATAAACTCTCCAAGACATCGTTACATTCAGAAACATCAATGTTTATCTATGCAATGTACTTTAAGAAGGTAGAATGTACTTTTAAAAAGGTAGCATATATTTTAGAAGGTAAAATCTCTCACTAAGAACAAGGAGCTGTAAAAAGGTCACAAGGCCCTGTGAAACCAGACACTTGGTATAAACAAAAAATTTGCAGTAACTGGGGGAAAAGTAAAGGTGGCAGTGGGAGATTGTGAGCCCCAACCCAATTGGAGACTGAATTGGACTACGCATACCCCTGCCCCGGTACTGAAGCATGCGCACATCAATTAAAGGACTTCATAACTTTAAATGAAAGAGAGAGACTATACTAACCAATAGAAATTGTTAAGACAAGGTACTAACCAATAATTACAATTAAGGGTGTGTATTTCTGTGTTTTGAACTGTATAAATATTCCTAAGAGTTTTTAGGCTGGTGTGCTAGCTTTGAGGATTACCACGTGGCACCCATCTCTGCAGAAATTAAATAAATAGATAATGCCTCTACTCTGTGCACACTGGCAGCTGCACACTGGGTAAATGATCCCACTTTGGGACAACATATGCACAACCACAGACACTGTAATCTTCCGTTCTGTGGTCTTCAGGACTGTAGATTTGCTCCGCTGTCAGAATAGCCTTGGCAAAACACTTGCTTCATGACACCCCTCACCTCTGAACACTTTTTTTCTTCTCAGTATTCTCTGCTTGTTCTGGTTTCTAAGATCTCCTACGATTCCTTCCTGTATTACTAAAGCATATTATTGACTTACTACCTATACTCAGCAACAACATAAACCCTTTACAGTGACACTATAGGTCACTAATCTGTTTAGCAGACACTTAATTATTTGGGATTAAACAGAACATAACCAACAAAGCACACAAATTCCAGTAAGGAAATAGAACAGACTAGGGGGTTGACTTGAGCTTCGTGAAGTTTGACCTAGAATTTTTTAAGGAACTACCTGAAGCTATTTCAGAGCCATTACCGATTATCTTTGAGAATTTGTGGAGGAAGGATGAAGCTTTTGATAAACAGCAAAGGGTGAATGCAATGCTTATCTGTAAAAATAGAGAGAAAGGAGGATCCTAGAAATGACAGAGCACTTAACCTAACACTTCAGTTCTTGGAAAGACACCAGAACAAATCAGTCAACTCTTATGTAAGCACCTCAGAGATAAGGACATATCAGCAGGGATTTGCCAGTAACAAGTCACTTCGGTCCAAGATAATTTCCTTTAAGGCAAGCAGCAAGCCTAAAACCCAGTGGAGATATGAGCAATCATTTCTTTCTTAAGACTTTGAGGCTCTATCATGTAACAGTCTCACAGGCAAGCCACAAAAACATTGTAGGACAGATGCAAAACAACATGGAAAAACATATTCAGACTGATGAGTTATCAGTGAGAAACAGTCCAGCTGGAAAGTATATCAGCCTGTGTCATGCAGAACACGGCTCTAGGGCCTCAACTGATCAATGTATACAACTGTGATTTGGAAGCTGGTTGAGACTTTTTGCATCTGCAAACAATGTCAAACTGGAGGGAGCTGTGAGCACTCAGGAAGATTACAACTGAACAGATCTAGGACAGCAATGCTCCAGGTCCCTTCCAGACCTGTTTTCTATGACTGTATTTTTCTTCATATCTAAACCTTATGCAAAGCGCAGGCTTTAATCCCCTAATTTGACGCTTCTTAAAGCTTCCCCTTATCCACGTTGTGCTTTCATTCCATTCCTTTTGGCTAAATCCAGTCCATCGTGTGCCTCCCCTCAGGCTGTTACAACTTGCTGCTTGACTGCAAGTTCCTTGGGATGGGGGTTGCTTTTCACTCTATTTGCACATCCCAAACCTTTCCTCTGGCTTCTAGCAGTTTACATGTTACAAATCAGCTAAAAGAAAAAAAAATAATCCAACCTAAAACAAGCAGGTCTCTTCTTTGTAAAAGTGATGATTGTTGTTTTCAGCATTGAAGTATTCTGAATGTTTTAGATCTGGACAGCATACTGGATGGGAACTGAATTTAAATTTGCATTCAAATTTAAGTTGCTTTCTGTTCATGAAATACCTAAGGCAAGCGTATTCAGCACTGGTATGTACTAGTAGCATATATACTGAGGGCTGACACACGTGGAAAATGAAACAAAGTCTGTATAAAATGAAATTACTCCATACAAGGATACCAGGGCCTAAGGGATGGAATTACCAGCCCTAAATGGCACAGCAGCCAGCTTCTGCAGCATTTGATCCTGCAAACACTGAATGCACATGCTCAGCTTGACTATGAATAACTCTATTGAGTTGAATGGAATTATTTACAGTAGTAAAGTTAAGTACGTGCAAAAGATTTGGGGTTTAGCATAGGGCATAAGAAAAAAGAGGATGAAACCAGACATTTCCTGTGGAGACGTTTCAGTCCAGCAGATTTGTCCAGGCCCATTTGCCCATACCTGGAACTTTCCTTTCTGTAGACACCCACTGTCAAGTCTTCCTGGCAAGCAGATGGGGTGGAGCTCCCCTGTGTCAGAGGCACTGCTGTTCCCACCCATAGTGCTTCTGGACTAAGGTGGCAATAAAAAACACCCCTAAATTTTGGAATCTGTGGCCTTCTAACTCAGTTGAGAGAAACTGAATCACATGCTGTAGTTTCACTGACAGGGAAAACATACAAGCCAAGAATAAAATCACACAGGCTTTCACAGACTGTCCTCACCCTCACCACACTAGTATTTTCCAAACTCCCAGCCAAACAAATACATATACCCACAATCTTTGAAGGGCCAGCCCCCATACTGCGATGCCTCTCCTCTACACTGCCTCCTTTAAAAGTAATTCAGATCTGGTTTTGGTTTGCTTAATGGTCTTAAGTGCTTTTTTAGGGAATAAAGCAATTCACTGGATCCTCAAGTTATGTAAGCCACACCACACACACAAAAAAATTATATATAAAGGATATAAAACAAGCCTGAATTCTGTATGCTGTAGTGTTTTATGATTTAATCACTGTAACAGAGAAATGATGATGCCACAGTCAAAGCATAGGACTGGCACTTAAGAGACATGGCCTTTGTCACTGACTGTTACAAATACGCTCAGTGATTCTGAACACGTTATTCAAATTCTTTGGATGAATATCCATCAGTGATTCACAATATGAATACCCAGTAAGGCCTCCAAGCCTGATACTTGGAGACCTTACACTCTGTATTCTGGAAAACTAGCAGATTTCCTTTTAAATACCTCATACACTGCCTACCCTGTAACTGACGCTTGCAGAAGGCAGTGGGTGAAAATAAAAAATAGGGTTCAAGTCGTTAAAATGGGGCTTAAATTCAAATCTTAAGGTTTAATTCATTAATGAAAGCATCTGATGGGAAAGTGTTCTGGCCACATATTATTTCTTATATTTTCCTCTGTGGAGTTTGCTTGCTCCAAAAACCATGTTTGCATACCAGCCCCTGTCAATCTAAAGGTTTTGTAATTATTGAACAGCTGGAACTGAAATAGCCCTACCAGGAAAGTGCTTTACAGCAGAATACCTTTGACTGGGAAAATAATGCCAACAACCACTTCTGGGCTGATGCTTCTGCACTGTCTAACAGGAAGTGCTATCTGCAGCTCTCACTGTACTCATCTACCACACCAGTTCCTCTGAAGGGGAGGCACAGCACAGCAAGAAGCATGAGCCAAAAAGTTCCTACCCAGGTTCCCTCTCCACCCTGCACAGTTAAGGCAGGAGGACACAACAGGCAGGGCTGTGATGACAGCAGCAGTACTTCAGTTATGCCACTGCCGCTATCTCCTCCTTTCAAAGTAGCAGGGCACCAATGCAGAACTGACTGCAAGGCAGTGGTACAACAGAGGAGGAATGATCTAAGGTGACGTATGGTTTAATTACAATTAATCCCTCCTGGCATTGCCATACTCCGTTCAGATGTCAGTGGCAGAAGTTCCATTTTGCAGCTAGCGCTTGTTTTGCCGAGGTGGGCTGGAATAGGCTGTACAAGCTGAAATACAGCTTTGCTGTTGTGAACTGTGGCCACAGTGGGCAATTGTTCTGAACTTGAATTGCACAGTAAACTGGGCAGCACCTCCTCCAGAGAGACAGAACTTGTGTGTGGACAAGCTATCATTAGGCTATCTGGTTCTCATTTCCTTCTACTTTTTCCACCTAAAGAAATTCAGAGGTGTTAGTCATCAGAGACCTGCTGAATTATTTTCACCAGTGATTTTTCCAGAGTAAATCCTGATGCCTTTGACATGTTTTTTGATACGTACTCCGCTGAAAATGCTAGAAAGTGTTTGCATTTTATTTCAAAGTTGTCTGAAAAAGAAAAATATTTTGAGAAGAGATGATCAGTAAATACTTATTCATCAGCGTTATTCTGAATTTAAAAGTGGGTTTAATTTTGATCACCCTTTTTCTTTAGTGAAAAAAAGATAGTAAGAAGAGTCCTTATGTGAAAACAGACACGTACACATCCTTATTACATCCTGTTAGTGCGCTGTTTGGTAAAATTATACTGTCATATGAAAACAGACCTATTTGTCTCACAGGTTTCTTTTGAACAAAGAATATGTTTCAGCAATTTGGACTTCTAACTATTTCACAGGTGGGAGCTTTTCAGAGAGAAGATACATATGGGCCTATTTAAGGAAGCATCTTAAATAGGTGTTTTAAGAAACCATGAAATATAGAAACCATGGAATAATACTGAGGCACACAGCTAACAGAAGTTGGCCTTTTCATAAGAATAGAGATAAGGATATAAAAGCAGTTCCTTTGTTTTCCCTCCACAGATCACTCCAGTTGGCCTCAGGCAAGTGGAAGCAGCCACACCCTATCCAACAGCAAGGATGTGGGTTACATCCTTGATATAGTTGCACTAAGCTGCATTTATCTGAAAACTATTGGAGAACTTGCCTGAACACAAGTAGAGGTGGTTGTAGACTACAGGTTCACTGAAATTAACTACTTCCAGCAAGGCACATATTTGATTTCTGGCCGTGGGCTTCCTTTCAGTGTCAAGGCACGGGTCCAACTCAGAGAGGGGACATGTTTCCGCTGCTGACATCAATACAACCCTCAGTTCAGGAAGGAGGAGATGGTAGAGGATACCCAACACAGCAGAGTTCATAATGGCAGTGGCTCGTTACTCTGGGAACGAGACTGGGTACTTTACTAAGTAGAGGCAGCTCCAGGGCTTTGATAGGTGTGAAACACCCTTGAGCTAACAACTTTGAGCTGTCCAGCAAGTACAAAATGTAAGGCAGGGACTGCATTGCCAAGAAAGCTTAGGGTAACATACAGAAATCCCAGAATGACCACACAAGGCAGTCTGAAGTCTTGGAGGTGTTGAGAATTCTCTCCAGTCCATCAATGCAGAGCCAAGGTGCCACATAAGCAGGAATCAGAAACCGTGTTAACCGTGCAACAAAGAGAACTCATTTACATTCCATGGTATTTAGTATTTGTGTAGAATGTCCATGAGGTATCTTGACTGCAATGTCATCTGCTAGTTCTATGGTTTCAGACACAATAGTTTTGTACAGCTGAAATGTTTTTCCTGGACACACAAGGTTTGCCTTGCCCAGAGAGCAAGCCTCTCAAATATTTATCTTGAGCAATTGGAGTGTCTGGCCCACAGAAACAGAAATAAAAAGACAAAGAATGAAAAAACAAGTAGACAGGACTAAAAAGGGAAACTGGAAAACGAAAATCTAATGAATATAGAAAAGTGAGTTAACATCAAAGATATCAGAAGAATAGCCCCAGCTGCTAGAATGTGGTGCTAGGTGTGGTGTGTAATTCTTGTTTACTTTCGTATGCAATAATAGAGGGGAACCAGAGCAATACAATGGAAGGCATTATTATTGCTTGTGTGTAACAGCACACCTGAAACCACCAGTGAGGAGTTTTAATTTTACCAGGCCCAGCTCTTTTCTGAAGAATTGTCTTCATCCATCCCCTTGAGCTTCCTTTGTTAGCACCCAATAGAGCGGCATTTAACAGCATGCTCATGACTCCACAGTGTGCATAGAAAGTAAAGTAAACCTCACTGGTTTTAAATGCACTAAAACAAATGCCAGGAAATGTTAGCCCAGGCCATTTACATACTTATTTAAGAAAGCAAGCTCTGGGCATTGCACTACTAAAATCTGGTTGTCACAAGTCTAAGCCAACACAATTTCTTTGAAATTTAGACAGGTGCATGACATGGATAGTTGCTGCAGCTTAACAAACAGCCACTAGAGAGCAGCTACTCTGTATCAAGAGGTCCTAGATGACACTGCAACCCAGACTGGTGGAGTCCAAAAGCTTCCCATCTGCAGCACAGGACCAGGAACATTGACTATTATGTCTGATTTTAAGGGCTAAAGACATTTAAAGACCTTGCTCTGCCAGGCTTCATGTGAAGGATTTCAGTACGTAATTCTACTGCCACAGAGGAACTGGGCGCCTGCCTTGCTAGATGTAGATTCACATCTTACTGCCTGCTTCCCCAGATCCGACTTAGACAGGATCTTGGCTCCCCTGTTAGAGTTGATTTTGGAGAAAAGACGAATGGGACAAGGTGATACAAGTACATAAAATGTTGGTTGCTTAAAAAAAAAAAAAAAAAAAAAAAGGAAGATAAAGTGGAAACTTCCATTACCTCATAACAACAGAGCAAGAAAATGTTGAAGCAAACTGCAAGGTGATAAATTCAGAGCTGATAAGAATGTTATTATATAGAATATAAGGATTTCAGTCAAAGCTAACAGTAAGTATCACTGAAGCGAGACTATCAGGGTTTACGTGTTTATAAAGAAGAATTACTATAACCATTTTTTTAAAGGGGAAGGACAACTAAATACATGCTCCAGGGCTTAGTATTTAGAGATTGCATTATAACAGGAAGGAGGCTCCTTTGAGGAATAGATTATCTCACACATACTAATTAAAGGCACACTGTGCCTTCCCCTACAGCATCCCATACTGACCACTGCTGGAGAAGAAGAATTGTCATGCTGAAGCAGACCTGAAAATGCAACAACCACCATGACTTGTGTCAAGGTGCTGCAAGGCCCACAGCAGGACAGGGAAGGGCTGGAGACGGGCCCTGCGTCACCATCAGTGGGGCAGGGACTGACAGCCCCGGCCTGGGCTGAAATGGGCCTTTGGCAGGGAAGGGGGAGCCCCCTGGAGAGGCTGGGCATGGCCATTAGTGCCCTCAGTGCCCTGACAACTTATGAAATGAAAATTATTCCCAATTACTAAATAGTTTTTCTATGACCAACTCAAATGCAGTCTTTCAAATTACTCTCAAAAATAAATATTCACAACTTTTACTAATAATACCTGCATCTGTTCTCAGGGATGGAAGTATCAGAGGGGGGGAAAAGCAGACAGACCCAAATTCTGCTCCTGGTCCTGTAATAACCTGTAGAGGATAGGTCACTTGCCCCCAGTTTTACTATTTACAGTGGGGGGACAATGAATAGTCCACAGACCACAGCAATAGGCATTACACAAGAAACAAAAGCACCATGGCCAGAAGAAATAGGATAATTTTGCATCAGGCTGTTTTGTAAACTTTAAGAATTGAGGTTGAGAGGGTTGTTTTGTTTGTTAATATGTGCTATATATGGCGGCTTTTTTCAAACTAATTTGTGTTGAGGCTCTATTAGTTGCCAAGAGTCCGAAAAATACAATTATTGGAAAGAGAAGACTATCTCCTCAATGAATTTATAATATTTTAAGATCATATAGAATAGTTTATCTGTATCTAGATGCCATTGTTAAGGTCAATATGACAGCTGTATCTATAACTGGATCTTTGCAAGCAGAACCCCTGACAAAGATCAAAGGTGAAAATACAGGCAAGGTGGTCAAAGTACATGACAGAGTGTTTTGTTTTGTCTTAGATCAGGTAACTCTGCAATTTAGCACAATGATTCCACACACTGAGTGATGTTGTCTTAGGACAGTAAAAACCAGAAAATCTCTGCTCTGCTGATCTCAGAGTTGTTTTTTCAAAAACATTATTGATTATCAGAAGTTTTACATGGGTCATAAGAACAGATGTAGTCACTGTTCCAAGAGTCTAATAAAAAAACCCAGGCCTAACCATCAAACAAAATAAAAACAGGAAAAAAATTCCTGAAGCACTGCTAGCATCTATAGCTGATAATTACAGGCAGTTTTTCCATACAAAAACCTAAAAACTTTGAAGTAATTTTCAAGTGAAATTTGAAAAAATAGAAAAGTGTCACTTGGGCATAAAAACTAGCAGTGTTCCTCACCAACATATAGCATGAAGAAAAGAATTTAAATATGAGAAAGGTCTAGTCCAGTTTCACTGATGTTAGTAAGAGTCTTTGCATTGACTCCATGAGGCAAATATGACCAAAACCAGCAATTAGCAAAAAGGCCAGTAAAGAATAAGTAGTGGGTGAAGGTTATAAAGAATAAGCACAGACTGAGCTGGAATCACAACAATGTCAGGATAAGTTTGAACTTCACAAATAAAGTAGTGAACTGATTGCATGGAGGGCCGAATGTGTCACAGCCAAAAATATGATCATTCACTTAACTTTATAGCTTTCCTTTAAATCAAACCGTGGGTGATATGAAACAGTGTTGACTATTACTCTCTTGGAAAGGTCTAAATTTCATTTGTCCCAACTACCCGCACCTCTTATTGACCTGGAATTTTATAATAAATACTAGAAGCAATAATCCCCACTGGAATTGTGCTATCATGGCATTAAGAGGTTGGGTTGCATGGATATTTGGTCACTGTCTGTCAGGGAGGCAGGGAGATAGTCAGAAAGCAATTAAATCTGCCTGGTTGTGTTGACATTTTACTCAGTGTTCACCAAGTAATTTAATTTCTGTAAGTCTACATTAGAGTTTCAGCTGCTGAGGGGCAAGGGAAGGGAAAAAGATCAGGCCCCAGACCTCTTTTGTATCAGGTTGGATTTTTGGTTTAAAAATCAAGCTTAATCATTTCCCTAACATGGGTAAAAGTCCTGTGTAAGAGGCCATGTCGCTCTCCACTCAAACGGCCAGAAGCCATCATTTCCACAAGAAACAAAAGCAACTAAAAGCTTTAAATCCTATCCCATTGTAGGAACACAATTGAATTCTCTTGCCAACATGAGGACCGAGTATACATAGTCATGCATAGGACTGACAGTCTGTGTGGGAATTACTGAAGTCTAGCTGCAAGATTTCCATATACAGACATTTCCTGCCATGAGAATGTTACAGTACTAAGTCAGCATCCAAAGTAATCTAAAGAACAAAAGCAAAGCCTCTAAAATAGCAAAGAGGAAAAAATTATACACAAAGAACACTTCATACATTCAATACAGACGTTTAAAGTAGAAGATATCAAGGTCGTATCCTGCAGCCTTTATTCAGGCACATGAATAGCCCGGGATTGTTAAAGTAAAGCCTGAGGCAGTATCTGACCTTTTTCAGTTTTATTTTTTTTTCTCCTTTGGATAAAATGGTTATGAGGTGCTGCCCAAGTATGGAACTATAGGACATACCAAGCTCAAACACACATTTGCAACTGAATTGTATCTATGTTTCAAAGTATGGCCCCAAATAAACACTATGAATAGCAGTAAGAGAGACAAAAGATATTTGGGTCTACAGTCTTTGATATAAAAATAATCTAATCTTGCTATAAACAAAGCAAAGGGAGTTTAATTAATGAGCCATTACACCAGCCATGTTTGAAGTGAACACAGCAATTCCCATGGACTCTCGACCTGTCAAATTAATTTTGTGGTGAAAAATGAACTAATGCAGGTAGCATGCACTGAAGCAACCCTGCCCACCAACATCCCAAGAAATCTTGTTTAGCATAAGGACAGGTGTAGTCTGTGACCGTATCAGCTCAAATACCCAACTCATCCTTCTGATCTGGAATCCTACTGCTCAACCTCCAATAGAAGAGGACCAGGTTCAGGAACACTTGGCCAAACTGGACATTCATAAGTCCATGGGCCCTGATGGGATGCACCCGCGAGTGCTGAGAGAGCTGGCAGATGTTGTTGCTGGGCCACTCTCTATCATCTTTGAAAGGTCATGGAGAACAGGAGAGGTGCCTGAAGACTGGAGAAAGGCCAACATCACTCCAGTCTT
>BJBW01007000.1:0-34057 GCA_004320125.1 Scolopax mira | reverse complement strand
TGAGGGCAAGTGAACGTGAAGTTGCTGTCTACTGTTGCTGACACTCTCTTGTTCCCTGAAGAAGAGAAAGGAGGACATGTGAAGGATCCCAGGGATGTCACTCATAACTTTGAAGTTCTGGTCTGTAATTCACAGAGAAATGTCTGCATTGTTACAGGCCAGGGTAAGGCCCTGTCTCATCTGTGCTCATCTAAGGCCCTGTGCTTATCTACTAATTGTCATCTGGTATTACAGCTGTGGATAATGGCCTATCACAGCCTGCCCTCTCACTGCTATCCACAGATTTCCCATTGAGGCTCATCTCGATGGATAAGACGGATACTGGAAGAAGACCCTACTCCATAACTTAAGGAGTTCAGCATCTAAATAGCTTGTTCCTATTGGCAAATCCTCCAGTGGATTGCCACTAGCAGGCTTAAATGGTAGAAATTTGACTGTTGTGTTTGGTCACATGATAATTACTTTCCTCTGGGGCTGTTACTACTAATCAAGTTAACATTTACTTTTGCCTTTATACAAAATCCAACACTGTGGGCAAAGGCCTTGTCTATGTCTCTCAGACATGACCACAACATAAGTAACAATAGTGTAGCTTTGTGTAGGAGTAAAAGTTTTTGCCTTATGTCTCAGGGATGTCTTTACATTTTCTGAATCTTTGTGAACATATGCAGTCACACTATGAGGGTACACAATATCTACATATTCATTCACACTGTGATCCTTGAACTATATACTTGAATCTAGATGTCTGTATGGAAAAGCTTGCACCTGGGTCCTCTTGTCCTTTTTGGAAATTATCACATTGGCCATTGAAGGTTGGAGAGCCAGACCACTGTTATGGCTCCAATGTGTGCTGTGTTTATTCAAGACAAGGCATATGCTCGTGATTAGTCAACAAACTAATCTGCCTGGGATATCGTTTTCCACAAGCTTTCAGGTCTGATTATTTTTTTCATATTTTGAACATGAGTCATGCTCATTCTCTTTATATATCAGATTTGTGACCCGTCGTCCGCCTGTGTCTTCAGCTAACATATCCAAGGTGTGAAGTTTCTGGCCCAAAGGTTCAGTTCAACTTGTACATTGAAGACTCTCAACATGATGCCACCTTTGGGCAGTCAGTTCTTTTGCTTTGTTTCAACTAGTCGTATCGGGAGCTTTTCCTTAATAAACTCTTCTGTGATGGGTTTTGTAGTAAGGGTACATGTGGGCAAGCACTCCGAGATGAAAGAAAGGTTACCTGTAACTGTTCTTCAAGATGAGTTGCTTGTATCTGCACTAGTGTTGCTTACACTTACATACGCAGCCCACCCTCCTTTGTGAGGCACTTTTGATACTGGGAGAAAATGAGAGTCTGCAGCACAGTGGGAAATGTAGGTGAGGGAATGGCACTTTTGTATCCTTTGGGCCCTGCTGAAATTAAAAGCAAACACCCCAAAATGCACAATGCATACGTGTATAAATAACCACCTGAAGAAGACCTGTTACAGATAAATAACCTTTTTCCAAATTTCCTACATGCAACAATTATTGAGTTAATAGGAATAATACCCATAGCTGCAATCCAAGCCAGCCTCCATCTACCACCTCACTAGTTTCCTCTTTAATAGGTGACAATTAAACTGTAAACCAGGGACTGTATACCATTGATCTCTCAGTGCTCTGTGTCTCTATGTCTGAGTTGCTCCTTCCTTGGTCTGAGTAATGATTTTAACAACTTTCTGAAAGCTGCGTGTGAGGAGAAAATCAGAATACTATTTCAAACCATGAATTAATGTAGGACAACCAAAGTTCCTGATTTGTACCGACAAATGAATGTTTGACAAATCGTTCCAAAAATGTTAAACTCCTCTCCAAACTTCTCAAGCAACAATTGAAAGTTCAGCTGGCATATCCAAAGAATTGGAAGTTTTGTGTGATTAATCAAACCTTTGTCAAAGTCTTCCTCTGATGTACCAGCCCCGACTATGTTGTGTTTCTCTATCCCCTACCCAGAGATGGAATTTTTTTACCTCTGCTGGCTGGCACAATATGAAGCCCTGTTCCCAAACATTAACAGCACTGTAAAAAATGGTCTTAATGAGCATCAGCTTCAAATTATTAGTCAAATCATTACTACTAGCCTCTTTGAAAAAACTAAAGTTGGTTTTACCTTAAAAATGTTGTCTAAAATTTAATTTTCTTCCGGAATCTAGGTGAATGAACTATTCCAGCTCAACCACTTTTCCTTCTCTTTAACCATGTTCTTGGGAAATGATTTCTGACTTGCAAAATAATACCATTCATTACATTTAAAGTACTTAAAGATCCCTTTAAAGCTTTTTGCCTTTTTGTTTTGAGGACTATGTGTCCTTTGGGTGAAGACATTTCCAAATCTAGACTCAGCTCCTGCAGATTGATAGAAGGTATAGCTGCAACATTGCCCCACACTGCACTGCATCGTACAGTGCTGTAATTTAGTAGTTACTCCAACTGTATAACATGGAAATTAGAGTGTATTCTGGTAAGTTTGGGCTTTTTTTGCTGGTAGAAAAGGAAAATTAGATGGGGATAGTATTTCATGGAGGCCATCCTGTTCCCATTTGTATCAAACAAAGGCAATTATACTTAACTTCCTGCAGCTCAGTACTGCCAGAATTCATTGATTTCCAACAGCTGAAGAAGAAAAGTGCTATCTATTCACACCATTTTTTGATACACAAATTATTCACCAGGCTCACAAATGCTTGTTACTTACTTCAATTGTCCACAGTCTTCAGTGATACATTAGTACACTGGAAGAGTTTTTAAATGACAAATTTTTTCCACTTAATAGAATTTCAACATAAGGTGAAGTGTGTGTTTTGAACTCAGATGATTTTACCAGGAAAGGAAGTAAAAAGAGCCTTTTGTCTCATTTGTTTCTGGATGCGATTTCTATGAATGTCTCTGAAAATTGGAGAACAAAGTGTTTCCTCTCCCAGTTTAACTGACAAAAGCCTCAAGAGCTCCGAGTCATGTCATCAGTATGGCTGACCTCATCTGAAAATGACTAGGCAAACCTAAGCATTCAAAGAGCCTGTGTGCTGAGGCTGGGGTTTCTTTGGATAATGTTTTAAAACGTTGTGCAGGAATGACAATATTGTGCAGGAATGACAATGTTGTGCATATTTAGGTGTGTACACTTTCATTTACATAATAAAGCAGTATCATTTTACTTGTCTTTCAGTTCTGCATCTCCTAAGCAGCCTATTGCAATGTGCAAGCTCCCCAACATAACAGGGATTCATCTGTAAAGAGCTATGGGACCCACCAGCACAAAGGCAGTTCTTTAAATAGAGATTATCCTGTCCCTCCTACCATAGCATTTCCTGCAATTTGGAGCTGTTGATAAGACCCCATGTTGGGCTGAAGTTGGACTTGTCCTGCTTTCTTTTTCAAGTGAGCATACCAAAATCCATGTAGTCTCTAAAAATATGTTTTATTAGAACAGAAACCAATATGGTAGAAAGTGATAGCTCTTCAGAGAGCACAGAATTGCTAGCAATACTCATGAAAAAAACACAAACTTGTGTTAAAATTAATCTTCCCTGTACTCCATGACCCTACAGAACAGGGTCTTTCCCCCAGTCCTCTCTTCTACTTCACCAATGTTTGGTGACTTGTCAGGCTGCACAGATTCCACATGACTTCTTCTGAGCTCCCTTGTCTATCATTTCTTGTGGATCTGCTCCAACCAAGCCCTTTGCCAGGGTCTCCCCATCTGCTTTCTTTGCCCTCCTTATGCTGCTTGCCTGCACTCCTGGGAATGTACTCAGCAGCTCTAAGGGAAGACACAACCTCCCCTTCCTTCTTGGAATTTCTCTAAAACTAAACAGCTCTGCAGGAGAATTAAACAAACAAAAGTATTTGAGTCTGTTAAAGAGGAAAGGTTCAGTGCTGCAAATGTTTGAATTCAGACTTGTTGCTGCACCACCATTTTCTGGAATGGTGCTTTCATATCATAAAATGTTTAAAAGTTGCTAAAGTTTCCTCTACAATAGCTGGTTGGTTTATGACCAATGCCTTAGTGCATATATGCCATACACGTCAGCATTTATCTATTCAAAAGAAGGCTTGGAAACAAGCCAGCGCACTGCACTGCCACTTCTCTCAAGGTGAAATCCGGTGTTATAGCTGAGGTGAACTGACTGCTTGCTGCAGCTGACAAAGGAGATAACCAGTGCAGCAAAGGCCTCACTCACCACAATTTGACTCCAGCCTCTGAAGTTCATCTAATTATAACACCAAGAATACTATGCCCTCCCTCATTGGGCTCCCCTTGACTGTTGAAGATAATTTAAAGCCGTGTCTGAGGAGGTTCTCAAACTTTATTCAAACACATGGAATGCACATTCCAAAAGTGGACAGATTCCACTTTTATGTTTGGAAATGGATACATCCTTTCTCAGGAAAAAACAAACTCAGTTGAGGAGTTCGCATTTGTGTTTCATAAATGTGCTGGTTACTGTTGTCATTACTGCAATTGAAAAAGACTGAGGAAAAGATTTTTTCTTTTTTTTTTTTTAACATGGTTTATGTAGTGTCTTTGACATCACTTGTGGATAAGTAGTTGCAACAGTTCCTTTGCAGTGTCACTTTAGTCATTTCTCCTGTTTCAAAGAGTCTTTCTCACAGTAAAAGGGGAAAGATTTTAAAAACAGGAAAATTTGATTGTGAAGCCACTGAAATTTTGAGGGGAATCGCTGCAAAATCAGAGACAGCTACGCAATTTGAGAGTGCTTTTGATTGCTTTCAAATAGGAAAGATTACCAGCTTTTGTTAGTCTTTATAGCAGGTTTTAACCCACAGAAGTATTTTTTCTTGCCCCCACAATGACTCAAGTTCCATGACACCATCTTCAGAAATGTAGTTGTTAAAGAGTTTTTCTCACTCTACCTATTGTGCTTCTATTTCTTACAGTAACAATCTACCACAGCATTTTGGGGCATCTCCCGCCTCTTATCCCCACCACCCCCACCCTGCTCTGCCACTGCAAATACCTATGCGTTAAATTTAGAAGTATAATGAACTGAAACACTGTTCATGCCACAAGCAAATGACTAATTGTATCTTGGAATGAATATATTATATGAGTCATGACAAGTCATAATCAAAAAAAAGGAACTACAGGACGCTTGGAAGAAGCCAGATACAACAGGCTGAGCTTTGCATCTCTTTTCCCCTTCTACTGTCACAGAATGCCTGTGACACTTAGCAAGGTTTGTCTGGAATGAAGTGGAAGATAAACAAAGGGAAGTGCTTTGTACTAGGGTAGGGATTGCTAAAGTACTGACAAAGTTTTATATACGGCAGGACAGAGTGCAGGCTTAAAATCAGTCCCATGTGTTGGGTGAGTAGTAAGTAGTTAGAACTAATCTTCATAATGGAAATACATGAACTAACTGGCCTGAGCTCATATGACTCTGGTTTTAGAAGCTGCAATCACAGCTTTTTCAGCATGGATGTATCTTTAAAAGGACACAATAAGAGACTTCTACCTTTATTGTTAGTTTCCCACTCACACTCTTTTATCTGTTATCATCATTGTTCCTTGAAAATATCTCCTATTCCCATTTCATTTTATATAGGTTTTTTTTTTCCTATCCTCAGAAATTCCTTTCTTCCTCATACTGAAATTATTATTTTGTTCTCCTTTTAACATATTTATCTTCTGCCACCATTACTGTGTCACCTGCAGTATGAATCTCTTTCCTGATGTTGTCTTATATAAGCCAAAATAGCAACCTTAAGACACATCCAGAAAAATATTCTCTGTCATTGTAAACTCTGTTTTTCCAGTATGAAGTGCCTGCAGCATGGCTGGATTTTTTTTAGATCACAAACTTTAGTATCAGGAATTGATTCTACATGTTGTGGAGAGGCGAGCACACTGACAATAATGAACTCAAGGTTTCAGTCTTCCTATTCAAGGTGGAATATACCTTTGCAGTTTCCAGTTGCTAGTTTTTAAGTTTTCTGTGTCCTTTTCACTCTCTTTAGCTTTCTCCAGTATTGTTTCAAACAGTCATTCAAGACAGCTGATTTTGAAGACAAAGGAAAGATGTTAAAGCTCACCTAGTTAGAGATGCAGTTCAATACAGTGTCTTCTTGAAAATCATAAATTAAGCTGAAGAATAGAGGAACAATTAGAGAGGAACATGATTGATAAAGAATTGAATTAAGAAAGGAAAGGAAAAGTCAGCGTTAATAGGAGTTGTCAGGTTGGAGGTAGCTTGCTAATAATGTTTCTCAGCAGATGATTTTATGGTAATTCTGCTTAACAATTTTACTAATGGAATTGGCATTCATATTGAGACTGTGAAAGCAGGAAGAATGTATTTTTAATATAAAGAATGGAAATGTCACACAAAAAAGAACCACATGACCTTGATGAGTAGAATAGTAGATGTATGCTGCAATACAGCAGCCTAAGATGTAATAACAATAAAAATAGGCGGAACAATAAATTCAAGCTGGAAATTAGAATAGAGTATCTTGCTTCAATCATGATTAAAACCAGCCTTGCAATAAGGTGGGTGCTTTTTTTTGGTGCTCAGATTGTTTATGAAAAGTGTTTTATGATACGATGCCTGGAGAAAAAAGCAATTTGATGCAATGATGTAGGGGTCCTTCCTGAGGTTGTGTTTCTACCCTCATGTAAATGTATCAATATAAGCCTGAATTTATAGGAAAAAAAAAAAAAAAGGATAGGTAAAATTTTTTAATGAAGGAATTAGTTGGTGTTTAAATTTTATGTTTAGAGACATCCAGCTTGCCAAAGAAACACTGTTGGCCAAATCCTTATCTGATAATAAATCATCACTGAACTTAACAAGCTGTCATGTATTGCATCAGTCTGGCTGTAAACTTTAAACTTGGTGTAGCAACTTCTGTGTGCAAAATCAGCAGATCCTTATTCTTGCAGAATGTGAGCTGAAATGGATGAGGGGAAAAGGGATTTACACTGGATGCCAAAGTCCTTCAGTATTTCTTCCAGAGTAGCACTCTGATGTCATGTATAACAAAGTGCAAAGGCCCCCCATTTCTCAATATGGAAAAAGAGGTACAGATGTTTTATACTCTATTCTGCACACTGAAATTGCTCTTTACTCTCTTCCTCATGATAAGCATAAAAAAAACCCAAGCCAAACTTGCACTGTTTATTTATGCTTACATGGCATTTTCCTACTATTCTGAACAAAAATTGATCATTGACTGAAAACAGTAGGTTGTGTGCCCTCTTTTTATACTTTGCAGAGAGCAGATAAGGGGTTCCTGGGAAAGCATGCTTATGACCTCACTTCGATGTGGTCAAATCTCAGTCATACCTTGTTGAGTGCTTAGCTTTAGCATAGTACTTTCTAGTATTTTCTTACTCGATGCAAAGATAAGGCAGCATAAGAAGATTCCCTACATTTTTTCTTATGAATGATTATACCTCTAAATACAAAATATATCAACTGTGAGTTTTAAGTAGCAGGTATTCCTGCAAGTGCATTCCCAGTTAAAGAATATCTGCTTTGTAGTCACGGCGGTTTTGGTCAGCTTGCAAGACTGAACTTCCTTGTTTCCATGGTTTTGAAACTAGACACATTCAGACATTGCACTTGGACCACAGCAACGTAAAACATTAATGTCACAAGGACAAGCTTTGAAGATTGTGATAGGGCAATTTACATGCCTTCTGAGAAAGTAATGGTACAGAATTATGTTTTAAGCATGTGGGTAAACAAAACAGGCTGTTCGGATTAGGTTTTTTTTAGGGTAAAAGAAGTCAGAATGATTCCAGCACATAGACCAAAGGAGCAGCAAATAAATAGTGAAATGTAAACAAATGTAAGTGCATCAAAATAATTTTTTATGCTGTGATTTTTTGTATCTGGAGCAAGATTCCACGGTAAACTAAAATATGAGACACCAGAGACAGGATTACTGAAACACAGTAGGACAAAGTAAGGCAGTAACTTTTCAGTAGTACACTAGTGTAAGAGAATTTACAAGTTATATTAAGGAAAGAAACTCAATGAAAGCAGCAACATGCGGGTAAACTTGAGCTCTAGACAAGTTGCCCTGTAAATCTTCTCCATTTTTATTCACTGCATAATCTCTAATTCCAGCGCTGATGCAATGTCCCTGAGCAGTTTTTTACTATTGTCAGAATTGAATCAACCATAGAGAATCAAGTCTCATTAATGACAATAGATTTCTTGCAGCTTCCTCTGAAGTACTCAGTCCTATTTATTGTCACAGAATACAACTACAGACAATCCAACATTGCAAACGTTTATCCAATAAAAAGGATTTGTTGCACAAACCTCTAATTGAAGACCTTGCCTCCCCTTGTCACTTCTTTGGAGCAAGTACACAACTACCTGAGGTGTCTGCTTAGTTAAACTAGAGAAGTCTTCAAAGTGTTACCAAAAAGATTTTAATTTTGCAACTTTTCCACTGCTGCTGCTGCTATGAGGATTGTTGCAGGACTACTAGTACAGATCATGCACCAGCAGCTTCAGTAGCATATTATCCAGCTCTACGTAGTGGCAGATCTAGATACAATCATGACGTGACCACAGCTTCTGAGGTGCCCCTTCTGCTGTTATAAAAACCAATGAAATCACACAAAACAACAGGCTAAGAAAATGTTAAGGAAAATGCTAATGTAGATAAAGCCTGGTTACACAGGTTTTGCATGACCCTATTTCATTCAGGGTAGCTTGCTGTAGTCTTCAACAGGAGGGACATTGTTCCTTCTAAGCTTCATACAACACTAAAATTCTCTGAGTAGAATAATACCTTGACACATTTAGCATGGGATCTCTGAAGAAAAAACCATGTCACTATGTCTTGCTCAGAACAGTCACTCTAATATCGAAGGAAACAAGTTTAAGAGCAGTGTTAAATAAAAATCTCCCATCAAATGTGAGCTGCTTTTTACTTGGGGGAATGCTGCATGGTCCTGGAAGAGCAAAGCTCTAGAAATGCAAATGAACAGTATGTGAGAGTCATTAACTGCTGTAGCTAGGCTATATTAAAACCACATCAACTACACTGAAAGACAGGGTTAGAAAGGCTTTGGAGTGCCACTGTCTTTTCGACAAGAGCCTTTCCCACTAACCATGCCCATTAGCCTCAAAATGAAATTACTGCTGTTAGTGCATTGATGATCGTCCACCATTCCTCAGAAAGACCAAGAGATCCCTACTCTATCTATAAAAGCATAGAATCATAGAATGGATTGGGTTGGAAGGGACCTTAAAGATCATCAAGTTCCAACCCCCCTGCCATGGACAGGAACACCTCCCACTAGACTACTTCAGAGCATCTGCAGCCTCTCTTCAGCAGAAACAACATGGTCAAAAGCTTCAAGTTCACAAACACTTTTCCAAGCATATTTTAATGTGTCACATGGATCAGTTTCTCAGATTATATGGATTTAGAGATTTGAGTAAAAAGGCTTTCTGTGACAAACAGTTCATTCCCAGCTAAAAGTCAATAAATAATTGCCTACATGCCTGTCTGGCAGCCTTGCGACCTTGTGGCCTTGTAAAAGAAAAATGGAGCAGGAGTAGTTATTGGGGAAGGATGTGTTAATTATGCTCAATAATTTTTAGCAATTAAAGAAAGTCACAGCATGATGAATAGCTTTTATGGAAAAAAAATATGCGTGCATATTTCCCTTTTTTCCACCCTGATGGCTGATTGGTTTCTGTTAGACTCACCTGCTGTTATCATGACCTTAGTGATGGTGAGCAGCACAAAAACACACACAGTCTTTCCAGCAGTCTTCATGTCGGCTCCTGCTTTCATGGTTCAAGGCAGCACTGTCACTCCATCCATCCCACTGCCAACCTAGCTGTGGTCATGGGGAGTGTTTCTTGCATCCTCAGCAGCCAATACCTGTGTTTTCTCTCCCCGCTTCCCACTCCTCTTCTCTAACTGTGTGTGGCCCCGATCGAGTGGCTCCTCTAAACTGGAGAGGTTCCTCCTTCTGACTTTTCAGAGCACCAGGCTTCCTGTGCTGAGCCTAGGCGAACGCTGCGAAGGCAGATTGAACTCTGCCTTCCGTTCATTGGCTCTCCTCAGGAGGCTGATGAGTGAAGATAAACCCTGCAGCAGAGCTCAGAGGGAGTAAAAGCAGAGGAGATTATTCAAGGTTCTGAGTTTAATATAAAAAAGGAAAAATTAGTCTTGTGAAGCTACAGAGAAACTTATTCTTCATATTTGTCACTGCTACTACTACTACTGCTGCTGCTAGTGCTACTTCTTCGCCACTTCTTTATTGCTTCTTTGTCACTGCCTCCAAGAATATTCCTCCTCATGTCTCCCTCAAAAAAAATAAGCAGTCTCTTCTCTTTAAGTGACATTTTAAATGATTTCTCCCTTCAGTAGCTACTTAGCTACAGGCAGCATCTTGAACAATGAGGCTTTCCAGACCCTGAGGGGAATAACTGAGTTTTGAGGGGAAAGAAAAGCCTATTTTACATACTTTTCAGCAGAAATAATACAAAAATACAATACATCTTTCATCGAAAAACTGATTGTTCAGGATAGTATTGCGTGTGTTTTTTTAAATAATACTGTGCCTGTTTCCGCACTGCCTCACTGATCTACTAATTTCAGATTCAGAGTTTCTTTTCCTTTCTTAAGCCACTGCACTTTCCCAGCACAGTTCTGTGGGCTAGCAGTAGAGGAAAAGCCTCAGCTGTTGAAAGGTACAAGTCAGAATAATTACCACTGAGGACAGAGACATAAGAGGTAAAGACAGAAAACAGATCAAAGCTGGCAGGAAATTAAACTGCTCAGAAGCCAGGACTGCACACCATGTTTGAACATCAATAAGCTCTACTGATGATTGTAGTCTGATGTTCTTGTAATTTTGTTTGATCAGATTGGTGTTCAAAAGTGGTCTCCATTGATGCTCATGGGAACAGAAGAGTGTGAATTAAAGTCCTATGTAAATAAGTTAAAAAAAGACCAATAATGTTCATATAAAGAAAATCAGGTAAGACAGAAATTCAGCTAGATCATCTTGGTCCCACAATCATCTTATTGATTCCAGTTTTGTGTTGGAGGGCGTTCTTTATATTTTTCCCCACTCTTTTTTTTTATTCAATTTAACATTTTGACACTCCTCCACGCTGTTCTAAGCTTTTCGGTATGTTATTCATAGTATCACTCTGGTTTATTTTTTGAAACTTACCCTTGATCTAGGAATTACTAATGCTTGTGACCAGATATCATAGCTGTATTTTAGAGAAGGACACAGAGAGGAAGTAGAGGTGTTTGTGTAAGTAGAGATTCAGACCCAAGGCTGGAGAGAGGTATCGGCAACGTTGGTAAACAGTAAACAGTCAGTAAACAGTACGAGGCCTCAAATGCAAAAGAAATAGTGCTCAAAGGCAAAGGCAAGAGGAAACTAAGGCAGTGTAAATGTGCAGACACATGGCATACTGGATAGATACTTGCTGCATTAATGTGAAAAAATGAAAAGATGCAATGGGATAGAGGAGATTTTGGAAGAGAGTAACCTGTCTTCTAAGTAAGAAAAGTCTTACCTCTTAAAGAAAGGTCTCTGCCATTCCTCCAGGAATTCATTCGGAACCAGAAGTTAGACAGCTTTTGGTAGCTAAATATTATTTAAGATGTTATTAAGCCACTTTGGGAGCAACTTCCTTGTTAAAGCCTAAGTTTTTATGTACAGGTCAGGGGTTTATATGAGAAGATGTTGTGGGTTCACCTTGGCTGGCCTCCAGGTGCCCACCAGCTCACTCTATCACTCCCCTCCTCGACTGGACAAGAGGAGAATAATATGACAAAAGGCTTGTGGTTTGAGATAAGGACAGGGAGATCACTCAGCAATTACTGTCAAGGGCAAAACAAGATGTTTTTTTGGGCAGTGGCATGGTTTACAGGGTATGTTTCCAGCCAACCGGTAGTTACTTCCACCATGGTGAATATGTAGTGCTTGCTTTGCATGGTTTTGGCAGTGGTCCGGTACAGTTGGTTTTTCAGGCCTTGCCAGATTGAAAACCCAGTCATTGCCCTTTATTCCAGGGAGAAATTTCTAGGCTAGTTGGATGGCTTTCACTTCTGCAAACTGACTTGATTCACCTTCTCCTTCAGTGGCTTCATCAACTTCCCGTGTGGGATTCCACACTGCAGCTTTCCACTTTGCATGGTTTCCTACAACACAATAGGATCCATCAGTAAATGCCTTTCATATTCTGATAACTCATTAGATGGTTGTGCCTCTGGGGCACTAGTCACATCATCAGGTAATACTGCAAAAACTCTGCCTACTGGATAGTCTATGATCTCTTCCAGGGTTCATGGGTGGTTGGGTTTCCCCTGTTGAGCCAGCTGCATGATCAACCCTACCCACTTACTCCATGTAGTGCTGGTTGCGTAATGTGTAGAGGGGATGTTTCCTTTGAACATCCAGTTAGCACAGGCAATCGTGGTGCCAAGAGGAGATTTGCTTCTGTACCAACAATTTCTGAAGCAGCTTGAACCCCTTCATATGCTGCTAGTATCTCTTTTTCATTTGGGGTGCAGTGGACTTCTAATCCTTGATACCCCTGGCTCCAAAACACTAGCAGTCAACCTCAGGTTTCTCCTGATGATTTCTGCCAGAGGCTCCAGGTGAGATCATGTTCCTGGGCCACAATGTAGAGTACATTTTGCGCAGCTGGTGTTATACGGACAGGCCCAAGAGCTATCCCATGAGCTATTTCCTGTTTGATCTGCTCAAAGGCTTGTTGCTCAAGGCCCCACTCAAAGAAGTTCTTCTACCAAGGTTACTTGGTAGAGACGGTTTACCATCTGACTATAACTGTTACCTGGTGCAGACATAGATGCTATCTTTGATCATATCCATAAGGACATGGCAACATCTAGAAATATGAGGAGGACTGAGTCTGGGAGGTACTATAACAGTTCCTTCTTTTGTCTTGTGCAAGTTCCGCTACAGGGAACAGAACTTGGAAAGTGAGATATATGAAGTCTGTGGCAAGACATGACCGAAAACATAAATTTACCAAGAGAATTGAGAAGTACTATATTTCTTATGCATGGGAGTCTGTCCTCTCAGTTACACTTTAAGAGCCATGACCCCATGAGAGAGGAATTGATCCCAAGAAAGGCCAGAGTGGGACAAAGGATAACCTGGATGGAGAAATATTGCATATAGAGGGAGGAAAATTGTTAGGGCTTCCTGGCTGCATCAGTCAGAAAAGTAGCGTGCATTTGATGGGAAGAAAGAGAAGGAGGGAATGAGGAGGATAAACTGATTGTGATAGCTAAAGCTGAAGCCTGAGATGTAGCCATTGAAGGTTAAGATGAAGGTGTTGCCAACAAGGTGCAACTAAAGGCCCATTTTCAGTAAGCGTACTTTTCCAGACAGCAGCAGAGAGAAAACTCATGCATTGTTGGTTTAAGGTGCCATGCAGAGCCATCACAGCCTTCTTGGAGACTGGACTTTCCCTGTCTTCTGTGTTCTGAGAGAACAGATCTGGGCTCTGCTTGTGGTTTTTAATGTGGGTGACCTATTTGATGTTGACCCATTTGATGTTAATTATCATAATGTCATCAGCTGATATTTGACAAAGTCACAGTCTGTGATCTGCTCTGTTTGAAGTGGTTTTGCTCAGCCTTAAAAGTCCTTGCTGACAGTAGATTTCGTCCTAATAGCTCATTCAACAGGAAGTGCTGGAGTTGTAAAGCTGGATTTTAATTATCAAGATGCAGACAGAAATTAAATTCTTTTCAGGAACTTAATTTTCAATGATAATATGAATATCAGAGTTCTGGAACCTCAGCCCATATAAAGTTTTAAGCTGGCATGGTTCTCTTGACTTCTCATGGAGCTACCATGACTTTCTCCATGTGAGAATTCTCCCTACTCTCTCTTTCTGAATCAGCTAAGGATCCTAAATCTTCTGACCATACAGAAAGCTAACAGGCTGCACATAAATGTGTAAATCCACTTATCTCTGGTAATGGTTCTAGAGAAGCATCATGATTCTCGGTGTACTGACAGATGTTTTACTCACTGAGTAAAACGAAAAACCTGCTCACCCCAGCAATTAAATACAATGGTTTTGTCTGACAATTTGTCGGGGAAATTAAATTAAGGCTGGATTACATTATGCAATGGCCTTGTTTGATGTATATGGCAATAAAACCATTTTAATTCTTTCAGAGATTGTGTCACACTTATCAGTGAATTTCCTGTCTTTGTCAGTGAGTGACCTGTTTTGGCACCTAGAACTTGTTACATTTATAATGAAGGAAAAATAATTTCATAAGTTTTATTTGCATACTTTGTAACAAAATATTTTAATTTTGTATATAGGGTTGTGTGAAAGAGAAAGCAAAAGTATTGAGTAGCATCACTTCTTGTGTGGGCAGATGCAAAATTTCTCCTGTACCCACCTTGCTGACGCACTTTACTGGCTGGTTCTCTGGTTCTTAACTCAAAAAGAGTTCATCCAGTCTACCTGAAATATGATTGACTTGCCCATCATTTGCCCAAAATTTGATTGTCCAAATGGTTCCAATTGCAGATTTTTTAATTTCAGCTCTTGCTTTCAGCGTGCCATGAAGGGCAATGTGCAGCAGTCATTTCTTAGCCCATTGGTCCCACCACATGGCAAGTCCCCAAGCAGAGTGGCGTGATAGGGCAGGCTGGCTGTGGAGATAAAATTTATAAATTTTGTAGCAGTAAAGTGACATAGGATGCTTATAAAGCCGCTTCCTGGTTGTTCTGTGGTTGGGTGCTGTTTATTGCTGGAAACACCCACACACCTGAAAGTCCTGAAGAGAATATGGTTTCTTTTACATAACTCCTACTGTAGGGTAGGTAAGGCTGAGGTGACGCCCACATTCCCAGAGTCCCTCTCCCTTGAAAGAAGCTTGCATTTAATAGTAAGACTAATAGTTTGAATTCACAGCTCTTGTGCACCCTTTATACACATTTGTAGGGAAATAAAACACTATAAACACAAAGTATTTCTGGGTGTACTGGATGTAGGGGCTAAATGTACTAAACACTTCCCTGCAGCATAGTCTGAAATTCCACTCCTTGGATTCCTGCCTCAATAGCTTCTGTGGCCCATGTCCATGCTGTACAGTTGCTGACAGTGCAGAACTTCCTCAACTGCCTTTAAACTAGCTTCAGAAATAGAAGTCAAGCCAGCACAGCACCAAGCCAGGGCACAGCAACTTGTTCATGCAACTAATTGATACCCAGTAGGGATGAATGGTTCCATCCAGTGCAACACAATGACATACCAGTTTACTTGGAGCTAGTTCTGGGGCACTAACATGCGGAGGGCACACAGTTCCTGCTGGTATGAAATGTTAGGCTCTCTTGAAATTGGCATTAAGATTACTAAAATGTATGATGTTCACCTGCCCTGAACTCCTGCACAGGCCACAACGGCTAAGAGCTTCCCCTTGTGTTATGTTGTGGTTACATTTTAGCCTACCTCGCAGAAAGGCTTCCCTTGAACCCTGCTCCATATTGGGCAAAGAAAACTGGGCTTACTTCAACAAGTGCACCGAGGGCACATGACTGAAAAGCAGGGAGGAAGTGACTCATAGGACCGGATGAGCTGAGACAGATGTTGGGTAAGAGGAAAGGAGCAGGAACCTCCCGATGAATCCCAGCTCCCTTCTCTGCTGGAGGCCCAAAGCATTAGAGTTAGCCTCTCTTTTCTTCAGTCAGGAGGTTGCACAGAAATAAGTAATTGTTGAGGCTGAAACAGTAACATGTTTCACTTCTGTGATTCCTTAAAATTCTGAAATCCTTGTCTTGAGGAGTGAACAGGATTTGCTTAACAGCAAAGCCTGAGACTAATTTTTTTCCCAATGGAGATGTGTCCTTGTAAACTCACAGTCAAGGGTGGGCAAGCTAAGGATATGAAGGAGAAAGTTCTGCATTTGTACACCATTTGCCACCTGTTAAAGATGTGGCCTGGAAATCCACAAGCTCAACTAGGTTGGGACTAACCTCTGTACTACCCTGCATGTCATGCTGTGTCTATCATCCCCAGTGTAGCTGCACAGAATTCGGAGGGTGTATGTGATATGTCCTTTATTATTTCAAGTAGCTGGAGTAAGGAAACATGAGAAATCTCTGTGAAATTCTTCCCTGACATAAATCAATGGAAGTTAGTGGAAAGAAGCTGGTGTATGGAGACATTTTCAGGGTGTAGAGGCATTTATTTCATTTTCTGCAATAGATGCTACACATGTAAGCAGAAGCAGGAGATTCTGCCTGATTTGAAGTTTGGACAGTTATTTCTGCCAGATTTTGCTTAGTAAACAGCAGTAAGCGTGAGAGAATTTCACTGAATTTCACTGAATTATTTAGAGTTGTAAGGGAACGTAGAGATCATCTAGTCCAATTCCCCTGCTGAAGCAGGATTGCCCAGAGCTAGAGCATGNNCTCCAAAGAAGGGGACTCCATGACCTCCCTGGGCAGCCGGGGAAGATGGTTCTAATAGAAATTACATTTCTAGGATGGTTCTAATAGAAATTACATTTCTAGGGAAGAAATTAAAGTCCAGCACCAGATTATTCACAGAAAGGAGCAAGATATTTTATAAGCTTCAGGAGACAGATATTGGTTTAAATGACAGTACGTACAGCTTAGTATCTGTTTCAGTACTGTACCTGCATTGTTCTAATTTCTAATGTTTCCACAAATCATGATTATCTAATATTTTATGGAGTCATGCTTGTTTTCTTATTTCAGTAATATCTTGTGATAAGGATATACACAGACTATTTTTGCAGTGAATGAAAAGTTACTTTGTTTTCTTGCCTTGAAGTTAGTATGAGGTGAGGCATCCTGCTGTTCTTGCATTGTGGGGATCAGGGACAGAAACTAATTTCTAGTCATAATAATAATAGTAATTAGCTATCCAAGCTTGAATCTTAATCTTTTTGCCTTTTTTTCTAAAAACTCTGGTTTCTCTCCCTTTCTATTCGGCATTTAACATCATCTGAAGGAAAAAACAGAAGGAAGTGAAGCATATGATTCAAGTCTGAAATAGCTGCTGGTGGTGGGATTTGCTAATATATGACCAGGTTTTTAAAACTACTCTGAAATGATAAGACTTGGGAAGAGATATCTGTGCAAAAGATATTCCCCACTACACTTGGAGAAAGATGCAGAAATAAAAGTGTTTCCAAGTCTGAACATTTTCTGTAACTTTAAGAAGCTAAAGTCTTTCCAAAGTACGTTCAAGGCATGCAATGATAAGCCTTATATGTGTGGGTGTGTGTATTGCTCTTGTTACTATCTGTAGATAATTTCAGTCAAAAATGGACTGTTTATGTGTAGGAAGGTCACAATATTGATTAAATACTATGCTAGCTTCATTGTCATTTTCTGCAACTGCATCAAAAGGGCTCCCCAAATACAGCTATACTTCCACAGAGAATTAGCAAAACCTCAAGGGGGTAATTTAAAATTATTATTTTCTGCGTCTTACTTTTTGACACTAGAGAGGAAACCTCTCTCACTTCCTCTGGTTTATTAACATAGCCTGTCTTATCTGTGAAGTTCAGCTTAGCACAGAGACATTCACAAAAATCTCACAGCTCAAGTTCACTCTAAACTATATAAATTACACTGAGACACACCATGACATTCATCCATCAGGGACAATGCAGTCATGGAGAGTTGAAATTAGTCTTTTTTTCATAAACCAGAAAGTCATCAGGAAACCATGCTAACTCAGCATTGCATTAAAACTTTTGTACAGATGTAAGTAGAGCTTCAAGGAACAGGAGATAGGGGCAGGCATCTTTCCTCCAGCCTCACTAACCTTTCCAGATTGTCCAAGTGATCTGACCTCACAAGTGAGGTATGGGGGTTGTGGAACTTTTTCCTACAGTACTTCCCACAGCCAAAGCAAGTAGTGTAGAAATCTCTGTGACTCTCTCCTTCTCTTTGATTACCTCTCCTTGGCAAAACCCCATTCCTTCTCCTCTCTACCCCTGTGACCCACTGACCCATTGTCCTACGTTGCTTGGAAAGTGCCACCAGCTGGGATATAGGAGTCTTCACCTTACTTTGCGCTGATGGAGCAGAGAAGACATGAGAGCGTGAGAGAGGGATGGCATCCCATTTCACAAGACAGGATGTTGAGATGAGGGACAAGAGAGGCTGAACAGAGCACATAGGGAGGCATGGTGTGCAGAACAGGGCACTGAGATAGTACTGTGTGTACTATGTGATACTACGTTAGCGTTAGTGGCTAACAGCTGCAAATGGGACATGGTTGTGCTCTGTGCCTGTTTCCCAATAGTGTCAAGTGCAGCTTTGTCTGATCTGGTTGAACAGTGGGACTAGAGATGATAGGAAAGAAAGCTTTCCTTTTTTCTCTGCCAAGACCTCGTTCAGTAACACTATCTAGAAGACAGCATGACTGCATATGAAATGGTATATACAGGTATTGCCCTGAAATTACATAGGCTTTTAGGCATATATTAATGTTTGATTTCTATGAGGATTAAACATCTAAATCTAAGTCCAGAAAGATCAGAACAATGAGAATAGCATGGAAAACATTTTGCAACATACAGTTCAGCCAAGGCTCTGCACTCTACAGATAGCCCAAATCTTTTCACAGGTACTGTCTTGCTGAGTAAAATTAATGATCTGAGAACTCAAATCATGTGACCACCTTAAAAATAACTTTCTTTCAGACAGCTGAGATTTCTTGCATTGCTATCCACATTCAGCATGGACTCTGTACCTTATAGAGTTGGCCATCACTACCATCTGTGAGAACAATACTTTCTCAAAGTTAGCAGCTGCCTTTTCTCTCCGGCTGGGTTTCTGTGCTGATAAACGTGTCATGAAGTCATATTTCATTAGAAATACTGAAAGACCAGAAATTACTTTACAAGGAACATCTCATCTATGTTACTGGTTCTCCCGCTGCTTCTACTTACATTCCACCCTACTTTTTCAGCTATTCTAGCAGTAGGACGTGATGGGTGTTATATTGCTTCTAGAGGAGAAAACTCTTTTTTTTTCCAGTTTGACACACAGGTTTTGCTAGAATTAACAGTGAACTGGATCACATTTTAATCTCTCTCCCAGCTGTTTCAAAACATGGTGCCTGATAGTTATTGTTAATTTTCTCATTGCCCAGTAGATAAAACTAGACTGTTGCAATAATGAGTATTTGACTTGTGGGTGACTTCAGTAGAAGATTAAAAAAACATGCTCTAGTTGCCCTTTCATCTCCACCTTGTGGTCAAACCAGCTGATGCTTCCTTCTTTCAGAAATACATTTTAGGATGGAATTAAATACTTTATTCAATCCAAAGCAAAATATTTTATTTGTTTGACAGAGTGGGATTTGTGGAGTTTTTTTAAAGTATTTTGGAATGTCTACTTTCTGTGAAATTTTAGGAGAAATCACGTACTACTGCATGATTTTTACCTAACATAGTTGCTTGAACAGGTATGGCATAATGATTTGTCATCCTTATACATAGGTTTATTTTAAAATATTTAAATCAAAAAGTTTTATTAGAATTTTTTTTATTCATCCTGATACTCACCTGCATTTAGACTCCTGTAAAGATTCATCTTTTTCTAAGAAAGATAAATTCATTCTCCTGTACATTTGAGAATAGGAAAAATGAGAAGAAACAATTTAATGGGATTTATGGGATTTTCTCATTAAATCTAAAGGTTTGAGAATGTAAGCATCATAAGAATTGCTGCTTGAACCCTGTGACATAAAACGTGAAATAAGCAGAACTGAGTTTGAGTTTGCTATGAGGAACATTGCCTCAGATGTACTTCATAGCTGTCATTTAACTCATTGCTTTCAAATGCAGGATGGAGTTTGTAGTTACCTCTCAATGCAGTGTATATGAATGCACCAGTTCTACAGAAAACAGGAACAACTTTTACTCTGACATGGTTTATGTAGGAAAGAGATACATAATTAAATGTTTCCTGGTGGAAAGCTGACACTCCCTGGTTTAGAGAGTTGCTTGTTCCTGCTGTTTCATAATGTTGCATTTTGAAGACACTATCAGGCAACACCTTAAATGAATAAATTCTGTTTGATGCAATGTAATATAACATGCTGATGCATAGATGTTAAGCAGATTACTGAATAGGAAAAGATTCATATGCACGAGTGGAAATACCACATGCAGTAAAAATAAACTCGAGCCAACCAGCTTACTGATGAAAAGAGAGATAGCACTAAGTCAAGATTAGTCAGGCACTGCTTATTTTTGTATAGTTACACTGGTTGCATTGTAAACATTTGCAATTGTACCCTAAAGATTTGGCACTGGACAGCCCCCCATCACTGAGATTGTCCCAGCCAGGAGATACTTTTGTACTGATGGTCAGTATAGAACTTCTAGATTTTTAATTCCTTTTGCACAGAGACGAGTAGGACTCTCTCCAGGCCGATTAGTATCCTAGAAATGAACAAACCAATGCAACAAACAATTTTACCTGTAAAACTCTGTACGCTGACAAAGCCTATGTGAAGCCCTAGAATTACATTCATTTTAAGTACAGCCCCCTGGATCAAGGCTCTCCTGCTCAGCCATAGCTATGAGTAACACGCAGCCTATTTTATAATCCTATAAGAAGCAACCAATTTTGTGGCTACCATGCTGATGTGGGACTCACAGTAGCTAGTCTCCCCCACGTTTCTGTAACTGTATCTATATTACAGTCCTCAAGAGTGACTGGAGTCTGTGCAAGCCTTGATGCAGCACCAAAGGCTCTAGTAACCAGCAGCTGAAGCCCATTTCTGGGTAGACTTGTAAAGCTTATTCCTGCACAGCTAATTTTCCCTTTATAGGGATTAGGACCCTATTGTCAGGGTGCATTAACAAGCCCTTATGGCCCTGAATGGCCTCACCTGCGCCTCCACTCAAGCTTTCTTCCTACAGGCCCAGGAACCCTATTTAAGACCAGATGCAGGTCCTTATAGGAATGCTGATCTCTGAGTTGCCTGTGTGTAGATCTGGACTGATTTCATAGCTTGAGCCCAGGCGTGTTCTTCCTTTTGAAGGGTCAGAAGTGGAAAAGCATAGAGAGGTTGCACCTGTGGGGAGGAGCGGACAGGACAAGTGACCCAAAACTGACCAACAGGGTATTCCATCCCATCTGCCTCATGCTCAGTATAAAAGCTGAGGGATCAAAGGGTCAGCTCTCTTTCTTCAATGGCCAGCATTCAAGGAGGACTTCGTCTGTCTTCTTTTGATCCTTATCCGACCATTCCTGAATCCAGTTCCTGTCCCTTGCTGAATCCAGATTTCCAAGTGCCTGTTGGTAATGTGATTGTTGTCCCGGGAGCTTAATATGATTTTGTATGTATTATATACATTTCATTATTTTATTGTTATTTTATTAATATTTCATTAAAGTAGTTTGGGTTTTTTCTGAACGCGTAAGTCTCTCTCTCTATCTCTCTTTCTCTTCTCCCTTCCAGGAAAGGTGTGGGAGACTATCTGTCATTCATTTCAGTGGCCAGTCTGGCCCAGACCATGACAATATATCAGGTCCATATGTCCGTTGGACTCTTGCCTAAGTGAGAAGTTTTGCTGGAAAGAAACAAATATTTTTCCAGTTGCTACTGCCCCTTCTGTGACCTGGCAGTTATTCCCAGGCCTCATAGGATATCTCATGCTTCTGCCCTTTGCTCCCTATCTCTAAAATACTAATGAAATCACCTGCTTACCTCAGTGGTAGAGGGTAACTTGCTCAAATACCAGATTAAAGATGACTTCTGACCTATAGAAGCCTTGATCAAGAGAAGCTTTATCTCTGAGGGCATCCTGCACATTAAGGTGATGTGAGTGGGTTTGTGCATCATCCTCTGGGACAAACTGGCATATAATAATGAGTAAGACCAGTAGTAATGCGTTGGAGGCTGTAGTTAGATCTTTGCTGTTTTTCAGATAAAACTGTGTTCAGTCTTGAAGATTGTTGATTGGACATTTTAAGTAGGGGAAAACAGAAGGCAATTTCTGGAACTCTCAGGAAAAGTCTACTCTTTATTTCTCTTACAATTTGTCTAGATAGCAACTAACCAATTTGGAGAAAACTGTGAAGAGTGAACAGAACAAACAAAAGATAAAACAAGGTTACTGTTGGAAATCTAGTACAGCAGGTACTGAGAGGATGTTGCTGACATAAAGTATTTCCCTGATAGTATCAGAAATCACAATGAGGCCCACAGTCTCAGGAGTCAGAACACTGAAGAATAATATTCACAAAATCTATGGTATGCTCTTTGCCCAGAGTACTCTTGGCCAGTAACTTCTTGGAGAGGCCTAAGTAGCTCTGAAAGTATAAATTCTCTTGAGACCAGAGAATGGTTTTTCTTGTGCTTGAGTAATGCCAGGTGAGCATCCTCTGTGTGACTGCATGTGAACTCACAGGTTGTTCTGTTGCTGTAAAGAAAAAAGTATTTATAATAATCAAGCACTTCTCAGCTTCAGCAGGACCACTTTCACTATGTGAATTTGATCTTCATGTTGATTTAAAATACATATATTTAGGCCAGTATAGCTTTCTGCTACTGAAGTCTTTGTGGCTTTCAGTTATGCAGTTCTATTACCACAAAGAACTAATAGCAACCCTGATTTACTCCTGTGAAGTGCTTATTGAGCTTCTTCTCAGTACAAAAGGAAAATGTTCTTTTCAGTCTGATGGCTGATTAACCCATCACACTTTTTAGGGTTTAGACTGCTTGGAAATTGTACTTCCTACACAGGCAGATGCAGATAAACCTGTATGCCTATATGGTACCTCTTAGTAGGTTTAAATTTTCTTCAAAATAGTTCATAAAACATGTATGTAGCTGTGCGGAAGCCTCTCTCAACTAACAGTCAAAATTTGTGACTGTATCAGATGGAAGTATGGCACATGTCCGTGTTCTCTAGCTATGTTGTTGACAAGAGAGTGTTTGTGAAAGAAAAAGCATGAGAAATGTTGAAGGGATAGGGAGTATCAAGACCTTAAAATCAGACAAGAACAAGTTTGTCTCAGCCTCTGCCTCTTGCTGTATTTAGTCATCTACGTGGTCATTCTCCTGCTTTTAATCTTGGTATGTCAGGGTATGTGACCATGCTCAGCAAAAACAACAAAACGAAGAGGTTCTTATCCAACAGGGTCATATTAGAGTTTCTGTGGAAATTCCCAACACTAGTCACAGCTTCACGTGTCTTGGCGATATAGGACAGAACAAAAATGGAAAGTAACCTATCTATAGCATCTGCTTGTTCCCCTAAAATAGTTTGGTTTATTTATGTCCCAGAAGAAAGAACTGTAGAATTTCTCTGTAGACATCATCCTTACAGTTTCTGTCTTCTGGATGGGTTCACTGACTGACAGATTTGAAGCCTCCCAGACACTGAAGGAGATACTAAATACTTAATAAAATGGAGCCTTTTCTACTTTGGACACAGGTAATGCCACTACTGAACCTGTGCAACACTCTCCCTTATCAATGGCTAACTCTGTGCTGATAGGCTAAAATACAAGTCCAGCTAGAAGTAGTTGCCTTTGATTATGTTGTTGACATGGCTAGAGCCAAAAAGCAGAAAGACTGGTACACAATTTTCTGCTTCAGTGATTAGCTCTGCTGGTTTTGGCCCATTTTCTGAGAAAAGTGTCTCTACGTGGATTAATTTTGTAAATGGAACCCAAGGATCCTGATGCCACAGACCCCCGGACAGCTACTGATCCATGCAGTGCAGCCAAAGCTTAGGCTTTGTTTTCCTAGTGCTTCACCCTTGTGGTCTTTCTGGTACACAGTCTTATCTTTCAGGATAATGTGTCATACAAAGAAATACTCTTCAGGCAAGTTTCTAAAGCAAGCTTTTTCTACTACACAGCATGGTGCATAAAGACTAAAGTGAGAATACTTGTTTGTCACTTTTCCTCTGTTTCCTTGGTGGTCTTCAGCAGTATTTTGGATTTGGATTGATGGTAATGGTTATAAGCTTCTTCTTTAGATCACTTCTGCTGGACTTTTCCTCTGAACCCTAGGAACTCACTGTGTTTTTCTGTCATGGCAATTCTAGCAATCCTAAATCTCTCTGACTCAGGAAATGCAACCAGTGTTTTCTGTCCAGCTATACAAGGGGCTATGTCACTCTCATTACATTTCCCTTTTATGAAACTGCAGACCTAGCCTTTTGTTTTTATTTTGTTCCTACTTAGAGGCTTAGAATTAGTTTGAACTTGAATTTACACAGACACCTTCCTGTCTTTAGATATCCTTCTGTTTCAGAATGATATAATTGCTCTTGCAAAGACTCTTAGAGTCTGGGTATACACTCACATTTCTGCATATAAAGTCTTATAGCAAGACTATATCTGTGCTTTCATTCTCTGGAACATGTGCATGTTACTTTGGGAAAAAAGAGTCAGTGAATAGTGCAGTGCATATATGAATTGTACATGTACGAAGTCTTGTTCCTTGATTAATTTTGGTCAGCCCTTTACAGGACTCAGCACAGCATATCCCTAAGAGAAAGACAAACACAGCCAAACGTTAACCTCCTGTTCTAAGATATGTCACTGCTACAGGTTTTCAAATGAAAGATTGTCCACACTTTCTGGTAGGAGTGAAATGTTATTGAATTATCAATCTAAGCTAAAATGTAAAACAAAAAAAAAATTAAATAACAGGCTGAGGCAGACATTTACCACAGATAATTCCATTCCAAACTCATAACATTTGGGAATATTATAAACTGTTGAAAACCAATTCTAACAAAGGGAACTGTCATACATTCTTAAGAGCTAACTAGCAGTCCCACCTACAAGCACCCACCCCTGCTTCTGCACAGTACTTGCATAAAGCTTACTTGTGAAAAAACACAGAATAGTTTGGTGAGAGTAAAAGGCTTTTCTTCCTACTCATGTTTCAGGGGGCTCCTTTCTAGATGAAAGCTTTTTTGCCTCTCCTTTTTATCTAATCCCTTTACAAAGTGACAAGTTCCACTTAGCTCAAGGTCCTGAAGTGACTCCTGTGACTCCCGTCCTGATTTGAGGGACTCTGCCCTGGAGGGAGAGGTGGAGAAGAGCATCTGTCATTCCTCTCAGTGGCCAGTCAGTCACGGTGCATGAAAAAAAAGGGTCTGTGGATTATGGTACCACACTGTCTATAGCATAACCTAAGATCAACCTTGTTCCAGATTTCAGATTTCCTGTTTGCTGTTGAGCAGGTAATTGCATGTAATTTTCTTAATATAATCACATGCATATTAAAAGTGCTATTATGCAAGCAAATATACTGGAGATTAAGAGGTGTTTACTTAGCAAGGTATTGCTATCTTGAGATAGGTAGAACAGAGTTAGTTCACTGGGGAGCTCATGTGATGAGAAGATGTGGGTGGATTTTTCATAATCCTCTGATGGACGATACACCGAGTGAAAAATAAAGAACCTGTGGTCACAGATTTGCTGTCATGCAAATAAGTATGTGTGGCAAAGTAAGACTTGAAACTTACTGATCTCGGTTTGTGTTGGTAATGGAAAGTTAGAACTAATGGCTGGTTTTCTCACAAGAAGCTTCACCTACATCTTGCTCATTTTGTACCATTAGTCCATATCATGGATATAATATCAAGAAGATGATAGGGGAAAAAAAGGCAAAGAAAATCATATGTTAAATGCATGTTAATAAAGGCTTGAAAATGAAGCAGTTCGAAGTAAGGAAAGGCCCAAACATTGCATATCATATGTGCATTATTTTACAGTCTGTAATTAGTCACAATCTAACAGTGTTCCCAGACCACAGGGAAAGACTATCCAGAAAGATTTAATGAGGGGCTTCACTATTTTGCCCAGCTGTGCCTGGGCAGTTGATGGAATAGCCTATAGCTGAGGCAAACTGTGTCTGTAGGAGAAAAGAGACTGCAGGAGTTTTGTTAGCAGTACTGGTGATAGTTTAATAGAGTTGTTTTTCACTTGACACAGACACTGTGCTGGAACTCAGAGTAATGTCTTCTTGTGGTCTGGGTTTTGCTTTCTTTCCTCTTCCACAGGAGATCAAGAACAGATTATCAGCAAGTTGTGGAGAAGCTCTAGTTTGCCCATGATCCTGCGGTGTCTAGAGTGTGATTCTGAGTCTTCTTGTCCTGAGAGTAGTGAAACCTGTGGTTGGGTATGTAGACATGAGTTGTTAAAGATGCTCACTTTTTTCTCTTATGCTCTGGCTGGGTACCCATAACTGCACAATAAAGTTTCTGCTTCAATCTAAGCCTGACAGGCACAAGCGCAGAATGACCAGTACGTTTTTTCTGTGCAACTTGTGAAATTTTGACCCAACCTAGTGGTGGCATCTGGCTGCAGCATGTTGCTTGGACTCGAAGGAAATCGAAGTTGGTGAGGTGTGTACTGATGAGTGCATGCAAAAGCTCAACTAATTCAAATCAACTGGGTACCTTCCATTGTGGTAGGCTTGTTTTACTGTGAGAACTCATTCACCTGTGTGAATATGAATGTGAGCTGGGTCAGTGTGGTTTACTGTGCCTAGACTTCTTGTGATTTTCAATAACACAAATTGCTTATCATGAAGCAATAACAGCAACCATAAAAGAGTTATTGAAATGAAGTCGTCTCTCATGCATATGATTTATTTGCATATCATCCCTTCTTTGTATGATTGAAATGATATTTGTGCATAGTTAGTTAAGTCACCGTATCCTTGCACAGAAATCCATGCTTGTAGTAATTTTTAAGCTGTGTGAGTCAAAAAAGATATTTTCTGGTAGCATATAGAGCAAGCTTTTGTGGAGACCAATGCATTTATGGAATATAGAACTTTTGTTCCCTTGATGACTGCTTTCAGCTCAATCCTTCTCAGAAACTGAGCTACTTGCCAAAAAACATTCTACTGATGTGAATGAGAGAATGTATTGACCCCAATGGAAAAGTGATTTGTTAGAGAAGAACTTTGGTCTTGAAATCTGGAAGGTCCAGCACCAAAAAGGTGCCTGTCTTCTCCAGTCTTCAAGGGAGCAAAAGTTTGACTCCTGATAACTTTTGTCATGGCTGGGCACTAGCTTATTTCCTTCTATCTATTGAAAAACTCTTGTTGAAAACTAGTTCTTTTGACAAATATATAACTTACTGAAGCTGCCCAAGAAGAAACACTAGTTGTTAAAGGATCCTGTCCTCTGTGTGAAAGGTATACTGGCCATTAATGGCTGGAAGGCATAGCCAAAAAAATTCAAACAGGAAAGCGGGTATACATTTGTTTTTCTCTTTAATGCTACAGCAAGGCTAAAGCTAGTACTAGTGTTAGTGTTTTCCAACAGTCCAAATTTGTTCCCATAGAATCTTTGTGGAGGACAGGTTCAGTCTCTTCTGTCATCAAGGAAAATACTTACTATCCCTACTCCAGGAGGATCTGTGGCAAAATCTGTACTTATCTTTCAGGAAAATGTTTCTAAATGACATAGAATTGTGATTAAAATACATTGAACTAGGGGAAAATTACTTGTTTTCTAGGATATCAGCCATTTTTTCTTTTATTTCTGCAAATCATAGAATGGTTTTGGTTGGAAGGGACCTTAAAGTTCACTTAGTTCCAATCTCCCTGCCCTGGGCAGGGACATCTCCCACTGGACCAGGTTAAGGCCCCATCCAGCCTGTCTTGAACGTCTCCAGGGATGGGAACTCTATAACTTCCCTGAGCAACCTGTTCCAGTGTCTCACCACTCTCATAGTTGCTCTGATTCAAATGTGGACTGAAAAATTATCTCTTATACATGCCCATGATAATACATTTATTGATACGCCTCTAGATATTGTTTTATCTGGTTATTCATATCTTGGGGCATGAGACTAGATAAATTGGGTAATGATGTTTCTGAAGTGTTTGTTGTGTATAAAACCAAGGTAACAGTTCTGAAATACACTATCTGCTCTTTAATCTCCATCTTATGTGTCAAGCACATAATAACACTTACCTTTTAGGGTGGAATGAGAGATTTAACTGAGCCAAAGCAGCACTTGATTCATTGTGGGGACTTCCTGTGCTTTGTTGTTGTTGTTGTTGTTGTTGTTAGACTTCAGGAAAGACTTAAACATTCAGATTCAGCATCTAAAAACCTTTCTTTCTAAGGCTTTTTTGGCTGAAACAAATTAAGGCATTCAGAAATTCAACATCCATGGTGAATCTATTCACAGCTCTGCCCTTGGTATAGGATTCTTGTCTGGTCTCCTCTGCACTGCTTTTCCAGTTGTAACCCTGCAGGGGTTTGAATTGGGTGAATATCTGTTCTATCTGGTGCCTTGAGCTTTTGTGCAAAGATGGAGCATTGCAACAGATCTATAAGCATTGCTGTGGAAACCACAGGTAACACAGCTGCTTTTTAGCCAGTCTCCTCAAAACACAGTAACAATCCAGTTCCTAGATATGTGTGGTTTGGTGGTGGATTCTTTTAAACTGTTTTGGTGTCAAGGCCACTAATGAAGAGGTAACAACAACTGGGCACACAGCTAGAGACTTGCTTCTAACTGGCCACTGTGCCATGGATCACCCTCCCTTGGGACTGGCTGCTCAGGCAGTTTTAAATCAATAGCCCTGTGCACTTATCTAGCCCATACATTTCACCTTGTCTATGAGAATGTTGTAGGAGACCATGCCAAAAGTCTTGAACTCAAAGTACATGACATCCACTGCTCTCCCTGCTGCACAGAGCAGGTCTAGTTACTGCCTTAGTTCCATGGTCACTGCTGAAGCCTATGTTAGCAGTAGTGGATGTGCTGCAATGACAGCACGAAACATCAGAAAAATCTCATGGAAATAAACTAATTTAAACTTCACAATTGACCTCACTTAAAGTGTGCTCCTCGTATTTCCCCAAAAAGTGATTTTGTTCTTCTGGATGCTGTCCAATTCTGGTATGCCTTCTTCCTGGGTTTAACTTCACTCCCAATTTCTTTACCTCCTCCCTCCTGCAGCATAACAAGGGGATGGGGAGTGGCAGATGTGATCAGTTCATCACACATTCTTTCTGTGTCCACCCCCTCGGGATGGGGGAACTCCTCACATTCTTCCCCTTCTCCAGCACAGGATCCCTTCCATAGAAGGCAGTCCTCCACAAACTTCTCCAATGTGAGTCCTTTCCACAGGGTGCAGTTCTTTATGAACTGCTCTATTGTGGGCCTTTTCCACAGGGAGCAGTCTTTCAGGAACTAATTGTTTCTGTATGGGTCCCCAGTCAAGTCACAAGTCCTGCCAGCAAAAGTGCTCCAGTGTGGACTTCTCTATCTGTGGATCCACAGGTGCTGACAGAAGCCTGCTCCAGCATGAGCCTCCCACGGGGTCACAGCCTCTGTCAGGCATCCACCTACTCTGGCATAGGGTTCTTCACAGGCTGCAGGTGCATATTTGTTCCACCATTAACCTCCATGGGCTGCAGGGTCACTGCCTGCCTCACTGTGGTCTTCACCATGGGCTGCGGAGGATTCTCTGCTCTGGTGGCTGGAGCACCTCCTCCCCCTCCTTCTTCACTGACCTTGGTGTCTGCAGAGTTGTTTCTCTCACATAATCTTACTGCTATCTTTGGCTGCAATTACACAGGGTTCTTCCCCCTGTCACTCCCCCCCCACTTTACCCCTTTCTTAATTATGTTATCCCAGAGGTGCTGTCACAATTGCTGATGGGTTTGGCCTTGGCCAGTGGTGGGTCCATCTTGGAGTTGGCTGGCATCGGCACATCATGGAAGCTTCTAGTAGCTTCTCACAGAAACCACCCCTGTAGGCCCCCTGCTACCAAAACCTTGCCATGCATACCCAATACACTCTCACAACATTCACTTCTTTTTCACTATCTTTCTGTCCAGCAGTGGACCAGGAAAGGTCATTCTGATGCTTTCTCTGCTGGGAGTTTTCTGTGTGACCTCATGATAAGGAAATCTGGGGAGTAACCACCTGCCTGGTCCTGTTTTTCTGGAAGACTTCCAATTCTTGGGGAACACAGGCTAGTGCAATTATATTGTTGCTTCTGTGGTGAATTTTCTTCCTGCATTTTTCCGTCCAGCTGCTGATTGGCACCCTGTTCCTGATGCGAGCATGCTACTTAGCCATAGGTACAGCAAAGCTAAGAAACAGTTGGTGCACATTTCCCTGACCTCTAGCTTCAACAGATACTTGCTCCTAAAGGGTAGTCTTCCTTGACAGTTGCTCCAGTAGCAAGCACTATGAGGACCCAAGCAATCCTCCCAGCAAAAGTCTTGGCAACAACATTCGTTTTTACTGCTGAAGTGGCTGTCTTGCTCAGCCGAGTAGGAGGACTTTGTTGCTCTGCAGTCAGTAGTCAGCATTGCTATTTGCTGTGCCACTTCACTCTGACCTGCCTGGTCCTGAATGATTGCCTTCTTGGAGCTGGAGATCCATCTGCATAGCACTGAGCTTCCTGTGCTGTCAGTCTAGGAAAGCATGGGGAAAGAGATATAAGCAACCGTGCCTTCCGTTTTTCACTTCTCACACAGCTGGGTGAAGATAAATTTTACATTAGATGTTAGGGAACTGGAGGAAACATGGTGTACTTCCAATACTGACAGGGTGTTAGCACTCTCTGGCCATGACCCCAACTTTCTCCCCAAAACTCTAATAACCTGAACTATTTTCTTTAAAGGCCTGAACATGTCCAACAATGGAAAAGTAACAACAGGGGCTCTAAAATGGCTTTTGCAGAAAGTTGCTGCGCCAGCATGGGGGAAACTGTGAACAGCAGGGTTAAGTAGAAATGTCTGTTGTTTATTCGTCTTTGGATAGAAGCAGCAGCCTTAAAATTGAGTAGCTCTGTCTTCCTGGCAGTCTGCTCTATGATTTCTCTCCCACCATGAAGAGATGTTGCCTCTAACTGGTACACAACTCTTGCACTGGACCACCATCAGACAGGACTAAACAGGTGCTGCTTTTGAAGCAGATGTCCTCACCTGGCCTGTCCCTTGCCATTCTTTCCTACCCCTGTGGTCCCCCCTGCCTTACAGCAGTCTTGTGGTAAACGAGACCACAAAGTTGACTCATTCTTGCCTGCTGAGTTCTCCAACTCCATTCAGTCAGCAGCTGCATAAGCTTGTGCCAGTGTCAGTGATAGGGACATTGTGGAGATGGGAATAAACTGTCAGCAGTGGGGTGGGTAGGGAGGATTTTGAGACCGGTTTCTGATGGCACATAATGCCAAGGAACAGCAGCATTTTATTACTATGACTCCTGATGATACAACAAAATACAGATCGGGGGGAGGATGGGAATTCTTTTGCTGTCATCTCTAGTTCTGTCTGCTATAGTGCCTCTTTTCTTTAGAACCACCCCTTTGCTTTAAAGCGAAGACTTTTTTCCAGCCACCCCAAAACTAGTTGGCTGGACAGGCCTATTTTTGCCAGTGCTCCGACAGTTTGGGTACTCTAGCACACATGATTCTTCTTCACGGTCATCGAGGGACATAAAAGCAAAAAGATGCAGGCCCTTCATGGATTACTTTGGAAGTAATCCAGCCTTATTGTACCTAGAGCAGGTAGATTTAGGGAAACAAATATATGCCACTTACTGCATCTTTGTCCATGTGTTTATACACGTGGAATGAGAAGTCATTGTGAGAAACACATTTTCCTCTTCATTTTCTCTTGTGATTTCCACTTGTATGAAATATCACATGTAGAAGAAAAGCAGGATGCTCTACAGGTTGGTGTGGTAGTTTGTCAGTGGGATGACATGGGTTTGTATCCACGTACCAAGTTACAGAAATACTCGGTGAAGGGAGAGCATCTTTCAGTCTGCCAGTGTTCCCGTTCACTGGACTCAAACAGCAGTAGTAGGGATATGAGGAGGTTTGTCCTAGGGACTTGTACCACTGAAATAGTGGTAATGTGGAAGAGACAGAGGTGGTGATGCTGGAGCAGTCTTTTGTAGATCTTTCTGCAAGTGGCAGAATGTGAGAGGTTTTATGCAATCCTTTGGGCAGGCTCACCAAGTGACAAAAAAAAATGAGTCTGTAGTCAGTGTGTGGTCTCTCGGTTGTATGTGCCTGCTGGGGGAGGACTGAAACTTAGAGAAGTCAGTTCTTATTTAGGGATGGAGGGAGAAAAGTTAGTGTAGTCTATGAATTTGTTAGAACTTTTCCCCTGTCTTGAGGTTCTTTTTTTTTTTTTTATTTGAGAAGGAGAACAATAGTTTAAAACTGGGCAAAAATAAGAAAACTCATGGGTTGAAGTAAAGGCAGTTTAATAGATAAAGCAAAAGCTGTGTGTATAACAAAAGCAAAATAAGGAATTCATTCACTATGTCCCATCATCAGGCAGGTGTTCAGCCATCTCCAGGAAAGCAGGGCTCCATCATGTGTAATGGTTACTTGGGAAGAAAAACACCGTAACTCTGAACAACCTCCCTTCCTCCTTCTTCCCCAGCTATTATTGCTGAGAGTGATGTCATATGGTATGGGATACTCCTTTGATCAGTGGGGTCAGCTGTCCCAGCTGTGTCCCTCCCAACTTCTGATGCCCCCCCAGCCTACTTGCTGCTGAGGTGATGTGAGAAGCAGAAAAGGCCTTGATGCTGTGTAAGCCCTGCTCAGCAATAACGAAAACTTCCTTGTATTATCAATGCTGTTTTCAGCACAAATCCAAAACATAGCCTCATGACAGCTCCTATGAAGAAAATTTACTCTATCCCAGCCCAGAGCAGCATAATTCTTCACCCCATACTCCATACCATTTACATCATCCTCAGGTCACACACTACCCAATACATCCTTGTTAATCACCACCCCTCTTCCCATCCTTTGTTATATACACACAGTTATCATTCCCTTAGTTTGTTGACCATCCCCTGGTAAAATGCCCATAAACATCCATAAAATGTTCAGTCAGTCTATGACTTTGGTCTCCACCTCTTATGGTGGTCACTCAGGGCAGGAGAAGTGGTGTGTTGCATGGTGTTATTGGCCAGGTCACTGCAGCACTTGCTCTGCTTCCTGTGAGGTTTGTCCTCCTTTAGTTCAGATGGTTCCTGCTACAGCACTTCTGATAACATGCAACCCCTCAAATCATGGTTTAGAAGAATTTAAAGATATATCCATTATAATCTCCACCCCTGGTCTCTTTGGACCAGATCATGGGGTTTAACACTGAAATTAACTCCTTCCCTTTGCTCTGGTTTGGTGTTACCCTGATACCACAGTCCCTTAGGAGTGTACCTGCTCCAAGTGGAGCCTTATCTCTTCAGGGCCACCGTTTCTTCCAGGGTGGCACAGACTTTTCCAGAGCCTCATGTGATTTGAGGTGCACCTGCTCAAGCACGACCTTATCCATGGGCCACAATCCCTTCAGAGATGTACCTGCTCCAGCATGATCTTCCTTCAGAAGTGTATGATGTGCCCCATGGCCACAGTCCTTTCAGGGTTATACCTGCTCTGTTGTGGAATTACCCACAGCCACAGGTGCTTTGAGGTGTTCCAGCATGGCCTCATGCACAGCCACTGAGGCTTCAAGGTGTACCTGCTCTGTTGTGGACTTGCCCACAGCCACAGGTGCTTTGAGTTGTGCCTTCTGCAGCATGGGTCACAATCCCTTCAGAGGTATACCTACTGTGCACAGACATAACCACAACTCCAGATGCTTTGAGGTGTACCTGCTCTGGCATGAACTAATGTATGGCCTCAGACACCTCAGGGTGTCCTGTTTCCCCATGGACTCATCCACAGGTCACAGTCCCTTTGACTCAAGTTCGCACTGAAATCCCAGCCTGTCCAGTACAGCAGCACCAAAACAACAGCGATGCCCTGCCCAACTGCCAGCCCATGTGCATGGCCATTGTCATCATCAAAATGTTCCCAGGTACACTAGGCTAAGATGATAAGCAGTACAGCAAGCAGCAAAAGCAGAAACAAACCACTCATGAGCACTAGATCCTAATATACAGTAAGGCCTGCCAATTAATGCCTACATAGCTATGAATTCAGTTGAGGACATTCCAGTTAAATCTGTGGTTATCATGTGGTGA